>JAVTVY010031965.1:0-13070 GCA_036873755.1 Hanleya hanleyi | reverse complement strand
TCATGAATGCTTCACTTTGATACCTCACTCGACCCCATCCGTCCACTAGGGGCTCCCCTAGCTCCAAAAAGGCTATTTTCATACCCTTCGGCCACCGCCCATGCGCAGAATGCCGATAGTTCAACCCCACACCCAGCCCATTAGATGCCCCTTCACATAAGCTTCACTTTGATACCTCACTCGACCCCATCGGACCCTTAGGGCTTCCCTAGCTCCAACACGGCTATTTTCATACCCTTCGGCCACCGCGCATGCGCAGAAGGCCGATAGTTCAACCCCACACCCAGCCCATTAGATGCCCCTTCACATAAGCTTCACTTTGATACCTCACTCGACCCAATCGGACCATTTTATCTAGGGACTAGATACCTCACTCGACCCCATCGGACCCTTAGGGGCTTCCCTAGCTCCAACACGGCTATTTTCATACCCTTCGGCCACCGCGCATGCGTAGAATGCCGATATTTCAACCCCACACCCAGTCCATCAGATGCCCTTCACGAATGCTTCACTTTGATACCTTACTCGACCCCATTGGTCCATTAGGGACTCCCCTAGCTCCAAAACGTCTATTTCCATACCCTTGGGCCACCGCGCATGCGCAGAATGCCGATAATTCAACCCCACACCCAGCCCATCAGCTGCCCCTTCACGAATGCTTTACATCGATACCTCACTCGACCCCATTGGTCCATTAGGGACTCCCCTAGCTCCAAAACGTCTATTTCCATACCCTTGGGCCACCGCGCATGCGCAGAATGCCGATAGTTCAACCCCACACCCAGCCCATCAGATGCACCTTCACGAATGCTTCACATCGATACCTCACTCGACCCCATTGGTCCATTAGGGGCTCCCCTAGCTCCAAAACGTCTATTTCCATACCCTTGGGCCACCGCGCATGCGCAGAATGCCGATATTTCAACCCCACACCCAGCCCATCAGATGCCCCTTCACATAAACTTCACTTTGATACCTCACTCGACCCCATCGGACCCTTAGGGGCTTCCCTAGCTCCAACACGGCTATTTTCATACCCTTCGGCCACCGCGCATGCGCAGAAGGCCGATAGTTCAACCCCACACCCAGCCCATTAGATGCCCCTTCACATAAGCTTCACTTTGATACCTCACTCGACCCAATCGGACCATTTTATCTAGGGACTACTTTTTCTCCGCGAATCACCGCCAAAACCACGGCCAAACCGCATCACCGCGCATGAATACATTTTTTTTTTTTTTTTTTTTTTTTTTTTGCCGGAACTTTTTTTTTTCTGCCGGAACTATGCACTCATTGACCTTTGGTGAGAGAGAGAGAGAGAATTATTAGGTTTAGCGTCACATTCAGCAATCAATATGTCACCTCAGCTGTCTGGATAGAGATCACGACACAAAAACTGGCCGCCATCTTGTCCCACCTCCCACACGACACAAAAAACCAGCCGCCATCTTAACCCACCTCCCACACGACACACAAACAGGCCGCCATCTTGTCCCACCTCCCACACGACATAAAAACGGGCCGCCATCTTGTCCCACCTCCCACACAACACAAAAAACCAGCCGCCATCTTAACCCACCTCCCACACGACACAAAAAACCAGCCGCCATCTTAACCCACCTCCCACACGACACACAAACAGGCCGCCATCTTGTCCCACCTCCCACCACACAGGCCACGCCCCCTCATCACGCATGCGCACCCCCTCAATTGTGACGTCAAAACACACAAATTGACCTCTATGACCTCTACATCCGGGGGGAATGTTCCTCCATTTGCGCGCTGTATACTACTGCGCCACTACAGAGTTAATCGTGTACGGAATTGAATATCTGGCAGGCCAAAATCCGCACTTTTTCGCAGAGCGAAAACGATGACTCGAGTAGGTCGACCCCTCGTTTTTTTCACCATTCTAAATTGTCCTTTGGACGGGAAACACTTTAATATCCATAAAAAGTAAATCATTTCATGCGTTTTCTCTGGGTTGTGGGTAGAATTTGACACATTTTCATATAGTTTTTCAAAAAAGTTGAAGAAGTTAGGGACGATTGCACGTCTTAACTTTTCAATTTTAATAGCTCACAAGTTTCCTGAAATAATGGCATGAGTGCGTCCCTTAAAAAATAGGTACTTTTACAGGCTTTTTGTTAAAGATTTTACATCTATTTACGGCCGAAGACCCGAAGTCATGCCTGTTTTTAGCCACACATCATTTAGGTGTGGAATGCACCCTATGGTTTACAATGGTATACTCATGGTTTTCATGGTGCCAACCACACTGTACCAGGTCAGACCACGGCTTAGTAAATGAATCGACAAAAGAGATGATTACAATTCCATTACAATTTCGACATCGTAAACTATCCCTTTCTGGACAGTAATATACCAGTGGTACCTGCATATGGCGTATAGTATAGAAGAGTTCCAAATGTGACGATTTTAATCCACGTCACAAAACATTTCCCTGAAACTAATAAAATAGGGCTATACCACCAAGCACTTCCACTCAAACTTTCTCAAATTTGGCGATACATATCGCATGCTGATAGCAAAATACGAGCGTAGCGTGCAAGATCTATGGTGTTACGTTTCGTAAGTTGTGTATAACCAGGGACTGCGGCCGTATGGTGTTCATATGAACAGTCACAATGAAAGCGTGACCGAGATACATCATTTTCAGGATGATGACTTTACAACGAATATCATACGGATTAAGAATACTGATCAGCGATACGGATTTGATATTTTTGGATCATCATGATGTCTTGCCGGCATCATTGAAAACTGCTGACCGTTTCCCTCTTACAGGAAACTAGCCTACGTTTATGTATACTACGATTGTCTTTTTGATTTTGGTGCTAACGCTGTTATAGGGAATATGGAATAGAGGTCTTGGGTTATTTATATCGCTCCAGTGTATGTACGCGAATATTCTTTAATGGAGAACGTCTGAATTATGAATGGCAGACCAGACACCTGTATTCTATGCAGACGTAGATGTACCCTATGGCAACAACCTACATATATATATATACACCTCTTCTGATGTTTGGCAGCATATTTCTTGATTTACACGATAGATGATAATAGTGTTATCTCGTCCGTACTGATAGTCTCTCAACTAATCTTTTTGGAGACGTTATGAATAATTCAGCTTTATGCAAATGGCTACTGCAAGAGACATACGAAGTTGCGCACACGTTTTTCTACAGTAACGCTGCCAGATTTTTCCATTGGAAAGAATTCCAAAATATACGTCGCTGAAGAGTTCCATTCTGGCTCGAATATCTCCATATCAAAGTAGGAGAAATGATATAAATATCAGGTGTGCAAAATACTCGTCGGAAGAATTTTAATTCTGAATATTTTAATCGAACGAAACTATATTGAACGAACATATCTTCCAGCTGGTGCCGAATGTCCTGATATTCCCAAGTGATCATTATGAAATATTGTATCCCTGAACTTCGAGGTAATTACATCATCAGTGTTGGGCTTTCTGTCGTTTCTCAACCTTATTTCGAATGGTAATAAGTTATCTCATGAAACTCTCTAGTTCTGGATATGTATTCTGAATAAGAACTTTTATTCTATTAATATTATCTTCTATATAACAGTCATAGAGTTCATCATATTTCTTCGCTTTTCTGGTTTGAAAATTAATATAGACAAAACAAGGATAATTTGGATTGGTAGCAAAAGACAATCGGATGTCCAGTACAATATTAGATGGCATCTTGACTGGTCTCAGGGTCCCTTTACCCTTCTTGGTCTCCAGTTTACTTTGAATCTGGCTGAAATGGAAGAACGAAACTATAAAGATAAGTTAAAATCTATAGAAAATATGATGAAACTTTGGTCCAAAAGAAACTTAACACCTCTAGGTAGAATTGTAATTCTTAAGTCTTTAATGCTTGCAAAATTGAATCACCTATTCTCATCTCTTCCGGATCCACCAGATAAAACAATAGAGGACTTGCAAAAGCAATGTTTTGCCTTTGTGTGGAATGCGAAACCAGACAAAATAGCCAGAAAACGTGCCGTTAAGAAAGCGTGTGATGGTGGAATGGACATACCGTTGATAAAAGAATTCATGCAGGCCCAAAAATTGTCGTGGTTGCGGCGTATGTTACAACCAGATGAGAAATGGATCAACCTCTTTTTGATGGAAGTTCCTAAAATATACAATATCCTAGAAATGGGTTCAATTACTGTGATAAACATCATATTACCTCTAGTTAAAAATCAGTTTTGGCGAGATGTCCTGAAAGCCTGGACCGCTCTGCAACAGAAAATAGTCTACAAAGAAATTCCGGAAGAGGCTTTTAGAAAAGAGATCATATGGAATAACGATTTGTTTAAAATAGCAAATAGTCCCTTCATGTACAAGCACTGGTTGCATAAAGGCATTAAATTCGTAAATGACTTGATCAATTCAAGAGGTCAATATATGAAGTATGAAGAGTTTAATGCAATGTATTAATGATATTAACTTTCTTGAATTTCAAGGTGTTATTGAGGCGGTGAAAAATGCTTCTTTAAAATTCGATATTAAAGGTTTCAACAAACCTCTGCTGCTTCCATTCATACCACCACATATTTTTCCGTTAGTAAGAAATGTTAAGGGCTGTAAACTCTTTTATGAAATTCTTACTAATAGTAGATTTGAAAAATCCAAAGCGAATATAAACTGGGAGACATGCATAGGGCAGGTATATAGTGAAAAAGAATGGAAGACATTTAACCTAATTGTCGTTAAGGGCACAATGAACGATACCACTTTAAGATGGTTCCAATATAGAGTAGTTAATGGCATTCTGACTACAAATATATTCGCAAATAAACTGAACCCAGATGTTAGTTTTTTATGCACTTTTTGCAAACAGGAGAAAGAGACGGTTTCGCATTTACTTTGGAGTTGTGAGGAAGTTAGGTTAATTTGGCAGCAAATAGAAGAGTGGTTAAGGATAAAGGCAAACATTCACGTCGATTTCAATGAAAGCAAGGATTTGTTAGGATTGAGTGGTAAAAGAAATAATATTTTGAACTATATCATAATAGCAATAAAATACCAGATTTATAAACAAAAAGTAAGACAGGAGAGGCCAAACATAGTTTATATCAAGACAGAACTACACAAATTATATTCAATGAATAAGTACAACTGCTACATAAAAGGGGATCAGGAGCGCTTCAACCATTTATGGTCATCCTGTCACCTCTTATTTAGAGAGGACCTCTACACGGCGGCTGACTGATGCACATCTTTTGTTATTAACGTTGATGTAAGTGATAATGATTACGGAATTTTGGGGGATTGGTATGGTACTGATGAGAATGCCCTAATCAACATTCTGAAATGTAACATGTGGATCGATTGTATGATAAGAGAGGTAAAGGCTGCTTCTTAAGACGCGATCGGCAAGGGTAACACTGGTATATTTACATGCTTATTATTTTGTATATATTGTACATGTGTAGGCCTATATAAAAAGAAAAAAAAATTGTCAATTATAAAAAAAAAAAAATATTTCTTCAGATGACTTGACAGAGCTATTCCACCATCGCTCTTGAATATTTGTATCTAATATCGCTCAAGCCGGTGCTAGGGGCCGTGTGGTCATGCCATTTAAGAACAGCTACACAAGAACAGCTACAATAAAAGCTGTTACAAATCATTACGGTAATCCATTTTAGTCCATGTGATGATTTTTAGAAGAATGCAGTCAGTATAGTTGACTGTGGGTTCATGTGACATCTTGTCAGTACGCATACATCGTTTTCTACAACCCATGTAATGTTGCGTTTAATTGAAGAAGCGAGCATTTATACTACTTCTTCTGTAGGCTATTTGCCTCTAATTAAAAAAACTGTCTGCTTCGATGACAGTTTCCTAAGGCCGTGAGCTGATAAGTTTCTCAGCTCCTGTCATCACCGAGTAGAACTATTCTTGATGAAAGGGTGAGAATGCTATCAGTCTGCTGTGGATGGAAATTGTAAAATAAATATTACATGGCTTCATACACGTCTGTAATGGAGCCGTCATCTTAGTGAAAGCCTTTCGGTTCCTTGGGAATCTATATCGCTCTCTGCTACCTGCCACACCACTAAGCAATTCCGGAAGACGATCAACACTGGTTTGAGCAATCTTATTAACCACTTGTTTTTCTCAAACAGTAAAACTGTACAGCCCAATCTATAGCCCTGTGTCGTGGCAAGGTATCTATGTTCCACACAAGGGCCTTCCCTAAATACATCGATGAATCAATCCACCAGGCTAGTGAAATCATTCAATATTGTTGTTTCTATAACTGAGGTAGGACATCATAATATCTAGTACATAATGGAACATAGTTTATACAGCACAGTACTAAGCCGTTATTGCATATTTCTGCTCATAAATATAATTATTGTACAGTTGAATGCCGTCATAGCTATTAAACACGTAAGGGCCTTTACTTAATCAGCACTGAAATGCCTGTTTGATATATGAAAAATAATTCAATAAGAAAGCGACTCAGCCATTAGTCCGTTCACAACGAATCACCTGATGACCAGGGCCTGTGAGGCCACGTTGTTTTATGCACGCTCTCCAATAAGTCAGATATAGGCTGTAGAGCAATCAGTCTCAAAACTAGCCGACATGTGGGGAACCAGTGGGACAATCACTTCCGTATGGTACATTGTCAACATCTCCCTAGTATAATCCGGGGCGTGTCCTACTCCTCCACTTTACTCACCTACTCCTCCTCCTCCTCCTCCTCCACTTTACTCACTGCACAGCGGGTCGCATATGTGTGGCGCGGGATAGGCTGGGGCGAGAGACCTGGGGTTTTCGCTACCCGAGATTCCATGGGCCAGGCTTTCACCCTACAGTAGAATGGGTCGACTGCGCATGCGCGATGAGTAGTAGTATAGAAAGGGCACGCGATCTCCCTATCCCTATAGGTGTGGCGCGGGATAGGGTGGGCCGAGAGACCTGGGGTTTTCGCTACCTGAGATTCCATGGGCCAGGCTTGCACCCTACAGTAGAATGGGTCGACTGCGCATGCGCGATGAGTAGTATAGAAAGGGCACACGATCTCTCTATCCCTATAAACTAACCTATGAGGGTGAATGAGCCATGGGGTGAAATCCGTGGCGTATGAGTGTCGGCTCATGTGGGTTTCACTTCTTCAGGGTCGGCTCATGTGGGTTTCACTTCTTAATCCGTGGCGTATGAGGGTCGGTTCAGATCCCCTGGGGTGGGAACATGCCCCTGAGGGCAGTGGGTGGGTTCAAAAAAAGCTCGTCTTTATAACCTCCCTAGTATAATCCGTGGCGTATCCTAATCCTCCTCCTCCTCCGCTTTACTCACTGCACAGCGGCCTACTCCTCCTCCTCCGCTTTACTCACTGCACAGCGGGTCGCATAGGTGTGGCGCGGGATAGGGTGGGGCGAGAGACCTGGGGTTTTCGTTACCTGAGAGTCCATGGGCCAGCCTTGCACCCTACAGTAGAATGGGTCGACTGCGCCTGCGCGATGAGTAGTAGTATAGAAAGGGCACGCGATCTCCCTATCCCTAAAGGTGTGGCGCGGGATAGGGTGGGGCGAGAGATCTGGGGTTTTCGCTACCTGAGATTCCATGGGCCAGGCTTGCACCCTACAGTAGAATGGGTCGACTGCGCATGCGCTATGAGTAGTGCGCGATGATTAGTATAGAAAGGGCACGCGACCTCCCTATCCCTATAAACTAACCCATGAGGGTGAATGAACCCATGTGGGTGAATAAGCCATGGGGGTGAATGAACACTCGTTTGGATAATAGTGTGGCTTTCATTCTAAACTCTGACAGATACGGAAAGGTTTCTGCCCCACAATGTTCCAACATGGGCTTGTTTTAGCGCAGTCATTTCGGAGAGCGAAAACGATGATTCCTTTATGACGATAAAATGTTACAAAAAACGAGTAGATCGACCCCCGTTTTTCGCCATTCTAAACTGTCCTTTGGACGGGAAACACTTTAACATCCATAAAAAGTAAATCATTTCATACGTTTTCTCTGGGTTGTGGGTAGAATTTGACACATTTTCATATATTTTATGGAGTTTTCCAAAAAATTGAAGAAGTTAGGGAGCATTACACGTCTTAACTTTTCAATTTTAATAGCTCGCAAGTCTCCTGAAATAATGACATGAGTGCGTCCTTTAAAAAATATGTACTTTCACAGGGGTTTTGTTAAAGATTTTACGTCTCTTAACGGTCGAAGACCCGAACCCATGCCTGTTTTTAGCCACACATCATTTATGTGTTGAATGCACCCTATGGTTTATAATGGTATAATCATGGTTTTCATGGTGCCAACAACACTGTACCAGGTTAGACCATGGCTTAGTAAAACCAAATATTTCAGTGTCATTTCGGTTAATTTTGATATTACTCAAAGCGTACAAATGAAATGACTGACAATAAATTAATTTTATATTCAATGGAAAACAAACGCGTAAAAGAAGTGTCAGATTGCGAGATATGTCTCGCCTGTCATAGCGCGTATGCAACTGAAATAGGTATTATAATATTATACAATTGAGTAGCGACTGGTACAAGTATTGCCATAGAAGATATATAACAACAATGGCACGATATCTACATTTTCACAAGGATCAATTATATCATAATCACTGTTTTAGACAATATAACAGTTAACGAATCGCATACAAATTACCTTCTGACAAGATGACCTCATGATGGCGTCATCAAAATAATCTCTTGAATTGTCCCTTCCTTTTTGATTAAAGTGTGGCTTATAATAGAGAGATACACTTGTGGCCCAAGGTTAGCCATAATACCAGTAGTAATTTTACCCTGGTCTGTTAGGGTTAGATTGCATGTCAATAATTATACATATTAGATTTCATGCCATATGTTGATATTGGACGTGAAGCAAAATATCAATAAATAATAATAGCCTGCTTACAGGACTAAAATACAACCAACTCTTACTTAGTAAACGCCAAAAATATACAATTACTCACCGTAATATTGCTTAACTTTTTATTATTATTAGTTATTAATGCTTGAATGTATAAATGTGTATTAAAACAAAGATGTAATGATGAACGTGTTAAACTAAATTACCGATGTCAGAAAAGGAGAACAAAAGTGTAAGATAAAAGGAATAAAAAAAATGCAGTCCCGACTGGGTTCGAACCTGCACAATCTCGACCTCAAACCCGTCATTCTGGATACTGACTATCCCAACATATTTACCCTCAGCGCTATGGCCTCGACAGCTGCCAACACCGATTTCTAAAGGTGTCCAATACATGTGCATAATAGTGGGTCAAATGCGACAATTGTATTGTAGGACACATACAACCGCCAGTGTTGTAACGGCTTAGAATATCTGCTTGGCTAACAGTGTCCTACCCTATAAAATGGAGCGTAACACGGAGTTATGCCCTTGGACAATCCAATCCTTCCTAGGACAATCCTAACTTGGAGATGAGGGTCCACATCTCCATGTAAGAGTGCCCTACGGACACTCCTATAGAGGGGACATTCTTAGCCTCCACACCGGCATCATTGAAAACTGCTGACCGTTTCCCTCTTACAGGAAACTAGCCTACGTGTATTTACACAATGATTGTCGTTTTGAATTTGGTGCTAACGCTGTTATATGAAATAGGTCTTTGGATTATTTATATCGTTCCAGTGTATGGACGCGAGTATTGTTTGAAGGACAACGGCTGTATTATGAATGGCAGACCAGACGCGTGTGATTATTATCGTGTTCGCGGTGCAAGCCACACTGTACCAGGGTAAACCATGGCTTGCTTTGTTGTACCATGCATTTACCATGATATAGTAAGGTTAACCTGGGAATTTCCGGGGTAAACATGGTTCGTTTTAGAAGGGTATGTGGGCGACGGCTGAACACTGAATGTTAGCAATTTTAAGCAGTGTAGGAAACTGTGGTCGATATCGACACACTAAGATCGTCTAGATGTATTCTATGCAGACGTAGATATGACAATAACCTATGTATTTATCGCTCTTCTGATGTTTGGCACGATTTACTCGATTGATGATAATATAGTTATTTGTCCGTACTGATAGTCTCTGATCTAGTCTTTTTGGAGACGTAAGGAATAATGCAGCTGTATACAAATGTCTATTGCAAGAGTCATACGAATTTGTGCACTCTTTTTTTCTACAGTAACGCAGCCAGTTTTTGCCATTGGAAATCTACGCCGCTGAAGAGTTCCATTCTGGCTTGAATATGTTCATATCAAAATAGGAGAAATGTGGTTGTATAAATATCAGGTGTGCAAAATGCTCGACGGAAGAATTTTAATTCTGAATATATTAATCGAACGAAACTATTGAACGAACATATCTTCCAGCTGGTGCCGAATGTCCTGATATTCCCATGTGATCATTATGAAATATTGTATCCCTGAACTTCGAGGTAATTACATCATCAGTGTTGGGCTTTCTGCCGTTTCTCAACCTTATTTCGAATGATAATAAGTTATCTCATGGAACTGTCTAGTTCTGGATATGTATTCTGAATAAGAACTTTTATTCTATTAATATTATCTTCTATATAACAGTCATAGAGTTCATCATATTTCTTCAGATGACTTGACAGAGCTATTCTAACATGCTCCACGTTATAGCCGTGCGCTGATTGGTCCAGACCTCAAAACATACGGAGATTATCACACGATAATCTTCATTTGTTTGTTGTGATCTGTTACATTCACGTGCCGAACTGGTGACGTCTCATTCTTGTGACGCAGTGCCACACAGCTGAGCGACGATTGGTTCATTCACTGCGCAGTGGGCGGAGTTCACACAGCTGCAGCAGCACGTGAACGGGCAGCACGTGCGAGCATGGCCTGCAAACCAGTCACGAAATTCTCGCATCAAACCGGGACAGAAAGTTTGCAGAAATTTTGCCATTCCGTTTATGAAATGAGGAAATATTTATCATTGTGCATGTTAGAATGGAGTTAATGACCTTCTAAGTGAATATTATGGTGTAATAATTTTTCGATGTTTAGTTATAGACCTCATTAAAAAAACTCGCGGCTGCGCCGCTCGGTTTTTTGATTGACGGTCAAAAACTAAACATCGAAAAATTATTACACGATAATATTCACTAAGGCGGTCATTAACTCCTAATTCCACCATCGCTCTTGAATATTTGTATCTAGTATCGCTCAAGCCGGTGCTAGGGGCCGTGTGGTCATGCCATTTAAGAACAGCTACACAAGAACAGCTACAATAAAAGCTGTTACAAATCATAACGGTAATCCATTTTAGTCCATGTGATGATTTTTAGAAGAATGCAGTCAGCATAGTTGACTGTGGGTTCATGTGACATCTTGTCAGTACGCATACATCGTTTTCTACAACCCATGTAATGTTGCGTTTATCTGGAGAAGCGAGCATTTATACTACTTCTTCTGTAGGCTATTTGCCTCTAATTAAAAAAAACCTGTCTGCTTCGATGACAGTTTCCTAAGGCCGTGAGTTGGTAAGTTTCTCAGCTCCTGTCATCACCGAGTAGAACTATACTTGATGAAAGGATGAGATTGCTATCAGTCTGCTGTGGATGGAAATTGTAAAATAAATGTTACATGGCTTTATACACGTCTGTAATGGAGCCGTCATCTTAGTGAAAGCCTTTCGGTTCCTTGGGAATTTATATCGCTCTCTGCTACCTGCCACACTGCTAAGCAATTCCGGAAGACGATCAACACTGGTTTGAGCAATCCTATTAACTACTTGTTTTTCTCAAACAGTAAAACTGTACAGCCCAATCTATAGCCCTGTGTCGTGGCAATGTATCTATGTTCCACACAAGGGCCTTCCCTAAATACATCGATGAATCAATCCATCAGGCCAGTGGGACATCATAATAACTAAGACATAATAGAACATAGTTTGTACAAAGGATCAGCACCAAGCCGGTATTGCATATTTCTGCTCAGAAATATAATTACTGTACAGTTGAATGCAGTCATAGCTATTAAACACGTAATGAGCTTTTGTTAACAATCATTAGTGAAAGGCATGTTTGATATATGAAAAATAATTCAATAAGAAAGCGCCTCAGCCAGTAGTCCGTTCACAACGTATCACTTGATTCGGTGATTTGAATAGATTTTACTGACCAGGGCCTGTAAGGCAAAGCTATGGAAGCCGGATGCGGCCATTCGTCGCTTCGTCACATCGACTTTCTAAATGTCGAAGTGGTAGTCAATGTCGAAGTCGATTCGGCGATTCGACGATGCGAAGTGACGAAGTCGACTTCGTCACTTCGCATCGTCGAATCGCCGAATCGACTTCGACTTTCGCTACGACTTCGACTTTCACTACGACTTCGACTTTTGAAGACAGAGTTGAGAGCATGATCGGAAATAAACTTATTTCCGCTTCACAAGAAAGTTGGCCCCTATTTAAGGGTTGTGAACAATTTTTCTTGCATAACAGAGCAAGACTGTTATTTTGTCATACACATAGTGTTTATTTTATAGGTTTTTTATGTCATAGTGTTTGTTTTATGCGTTTTCATGTCATAGCGTTTGTTTTATAGGTATTGATGTCCTAGTGTCTGTTTTACATGTCATAGTGTTTTATGTTTTTATGTAAGAGTGTATGTTGTCCTACCTGTTTTTATGTCATAATAGAGGTGTCCGTGACTTTTGTATAGGTCTTATGTGTGTAATGTGTATTTTATGTTTTAATGTCACTGTATTTTACATGTCCCATATCTTAATTATGATAATTTCTATATGTATCATATATGGAAATAAAACAAAAAGTATAAAGTTGAATATTTAGGGGATTCTATAGGCCTTTCATTGGTTTTATTTGTTTTTTGTTTTGTTTTTTTGTGCTGCCATACGGCTAATCGGTGACATTTCGTTGATTTCGGTGCAGGTTCAACTGCAACTGTTCTCATATACGGGCGTACTTACAAAAGTACTACCCGAAAAGGAGCTCGTAATTTGGGAACCATCAAAGTTATATACCGTATCTGTAGTGGCTAACGATATCAGAGAGTGTAAGTGTTGGAG
>JAVTVY010031964.1:0-131446 GCA_036873755.1 Hanleya hanleyi | reverse complement strand
CCAAAAGAGCAACAACAGGAAGTCCGGTTTCTTGTTATTATTTATTTACATGAAATCTGATGATAGAGGAAACGGAATTAATCTACAATATAGTTTACCTTCTAATTTAGCATATATTTAGGGACAAATTTACCTGACGCACACACCAGGATTATGTCTACAGGGCTTCCCTCTTACACTGCTGCTGTTCATAACTTCTGCATTATACATGCAACGGTATATGTTATAATGAGATATAAATATAATGGTATTCTGATTTCAGGAACTTGAGAAAATAGGGCAACTTCATTGCTTTCCAATGAACCTGAACATTTAATTAACCCAGGCCTATATTCAATGCTGAGTTTGGTGTATATGATCATAACAAGCAATTTGTGGCTACACTGGAGCGATATGCAAGAAATGGGAAAAATTGACGACGTCTGATGACTGAAAACAACGATTAGACTCTACAGGAAAGCTTTCCTCGGCAATTCCCATTCAGACCTGAGAATACGCTGGATTCTTAGACATAGCCTCAGTATCTCAGCCGCGCTTTTATTGTAGATGTTCATGTGGAGAATATGGAGTATCCACATAGCTCCTATCACCGGTTTAAGCCTAATTAGATGCGTTAACTCGGGAGATGTGATGACAGATCAGCTCAAACAACTCATCTTAGTTATGTCTCTCAGTTACACATCCAACAATAAACTTCTATAAGCAGCACCAAAGGGACTGGTGTTCATGTTCATGTGCACTGTGCCTGTTTTCATGGCTTAGTTTTATGACACACCTGTAAATATCTCCTATATCCTTCCCTTTAATCTCTGGCGCTACAGATGATCAGTCTTAGAAACTTGAGCAAAGTATTGGTCGAGACAAGTCCTCGGATGAATACAGAATGTTCTCTCACCTTACAAAGGAAGTTAAAACAACTCAGAAGGTCAAATAATGTTATATATCGGCAATTGAGGAGTCCGTTCAAGACAACCCCGAACATTTTTGCAGTTTCGTGCACGGGAAACGGAACACAGGCTCAATTGCGAATTCAATGGCAGACGGCGTAAACGAAACCACAAATATCTAACATATTTAATCAACACTTCTCATCCATCTTTAATAGAGAAGTTCTGACCGAATATCCAGATGTTGATATATGTTCTCCAGAACTGCTGTCTTCCATTAGCATTTCTTATGATGATGTTTGTAAATCCCTTAAAAACTTGGACACTAGTAAATCTTCTGGCTATGATGAGATTACCGGAACTGTTCTCCAAACTTGCGCAGTACAACTGCATATTCCATTGTGTAAATTGTTTAGCATGTCACTCAGGGCGGGAACATTTCTCGAGGTACGGTATTAAAATACGGCAATGTCATATCAATGTTTAAATCAGGAGACAAACAAAATGTCACGAACTACAAACCTATCTCACTTATTCCAATTTTAGGTAAACTATTGGAATCATTTGAAGAATTTTATATACCCTTTAATATGTGACGAGCAACATGGCTTTGTACCCAACCGTTCCACTGTTACAAACTTAGCTACCTTTACTGCTATCTTAACATCACAAATTGAAAAACGCCGAGAGGTTCACGCTACACTGTAAATGTGGCGTATAGGATTTAAACACGATCATGACACGTTTAGGTCTAAATGTGTTTAGGAAAGTGTTGAAAATCGATACACATTTTTATTTTGACACATCACAAATTAAACACGTTGTGAATATAAACACATTCCGCAACACATAAGTATATGACATGTTTAGCATTTAAACACATTTCATGGATCTTGACACATTCCTAAACACATTCCTAAACGCGAATATTTTAGGCGTTTAATTCAGAACACAATCCTAAACACAATAGAGTAGCACAAAGCATGGCATGTTTAGCATTTAAACACAATTTGTCTCCTATCTTCAACACATTACTAAACGCATATTTCATGTGTTTAATTCAAACACACAAACCTGAACGTAATATTATGTTTACATGGCGTGACAAATTTGCATATTTTGTATTTGGCTTCATTCGTTAGCTGCTTGCCATAAAGTGTGTGAAAATACGCCTAGAAGCATTGAGATACATTCTTTCATCGTTTAGCTGTAGTTTTGAAATAGTTTTGTGAAGTCGTATTAACATCGACGACGGATTATTTCGTGTGCACTGTAACAACAATCCGCGCAGTAATACACTTGTTTCGTCTGACGTCACACAGTTGCGCGCGCGCGTAACGAGCCTTTCTGCAAGAAGACGACAAGTGGATGTTGAACAGCAAGGTAAGAATCTTGTCTCATCCATGTTATTTATGACAGAGATGTACAGTTTCATGCCTGTACGGTATCATTCATTTTATTAGCCGTTGAATTTGATGTGGGGCCGATGTTGCGTATTAGGGAATCGGTACCGTAATGTAGTTGTTGTTGGATAAAATGTCGACATGTTTCGTCATCATGTCATTTTGCTCGCGACCAAGTAGGCCTATAGACCTGCAATCTTGGAGCTTCGAAGGCAAAACGAATAACTCCCGCTATATTGATCTGTATCATGGTGCCGCATCAATTCATGGAATGACATGTTGGGGTGGTGAGGGAAAGGGGGTGGGGGGAGGAAGTATTTTTATTTCCCCGTAGTCTTTGCTTCATTGTCATTCATAAATGTATTGTTCATTCGGATTTAGATGGAGAAAACCATCCATGAATTGATGTGATATCTGACGGTCGTAATTCATGGATGGAGCGCCAAGTCATAGTAAAACACCGAGTAGAAATCCAGCCCCCGACGCCTGACGATGGGGATGGTATTTACGCTAAAATACGGCGAAAGCATCCAAGTTTAGCAACTTACTATCTCCTCAGATCATTATCCTATCCATAAACACCGTTTATTTGGGTATTCGGCTCTGTTTTGTTGAGATAGCAGCATAAATCCACACCTACTGTGCCGTTTTCTTCCATCCGCCTCTGTTCACTCCAAAGTTAGGCCATCAAGCATGCGCACACGATACACTTCACGTCATAGTCACGTGACTCTCATTTGGCGACCCGTCGTCATCCGCGCACTTTCTCCACACGTGGTATTGTAGCTGACAGGCGCGATAGAATAATGGCGAGCAAGCCGTTTTCACAATCTGACATTGTTGACATATCACAAGACTAAAACAGACATTACCCTTGCAATATGATTTGAAACGGGAGCAAATCGATGTCATTTGCAATGTTTTAAACGGTCATCACGCATTCGCAGTGTTGCCTACGGGCTACGGGAAGAGTAGCTGTTTCTTTCTTCCACCGTTGTTGCTGGATCTTGTAAGTTCGTAGTTGTAAACATAACTTATTATACCCCGCAACGAAGTTAGGGGGGTATAATGGAATCAGCTTGTCCGTCCGTCTGTCTGTCCGTCTGTCTGTAGACACAATTTTGTCCGGACTACTCCGCCCAAGATTTTGCTTCTATTTCAATGAAACTTTACAAATGTGTTACCTATGATATGAAGATATGCATGTCCTACCTACAAGGCGATATTGTAATTATTGACATATTTATGACGTTTTTGACTCTATAGGACTTTGCAATTTTCTGGATCTAATCCCATATAAAGACAAAGTTCTCGTGTAATTGCACCCGTCCCCGCAACAGAGTTATGGTCCTTTATATCCATGGGTTTATTTATTACCAATATTTGTGTTGACTGGTTACCTGGGATGTTTAATTGAAACTTTGGATGTTAAATATTTTCAGTGGTCTCAGCTAGTTTACCACCTTGCATGTCATATAAGCCTGCATGCTTCATAATTTGTGCATGTTGCACACGTGATAGCCTACTTCCTCCTAGTGAGTGCTGGTAACATGATCAGCAAGCAGTATTTTTCATGATAATTTGTCTTATTCTATCATTTGTCACAGAAAAGGAAAAAAACATGCCCAATTCATGTGTGGCTATCTGAACTCCCAGACCATTATATTATCGTTTTCATACTATATTGGATTATTACTCACACGGGGAGACAGGTCGGGGGTATCTCAGTTATCCCTTAGGATAACAGTCAAATCTAGTTTTCCGTGGTTAAATAATCAATATGCCCAATAATGATAAATACACAATTTATCAATTTGTTACGTTTTGTGCTTTGTTTTGCAATTGGCAAAGGAGAGGGTAGGTTTAGCCGTGAAAAATGTCCAATCAACGTGAGCATAGTACTTTCCTGTGGAGGAAGTGCGCGGATGACGACGGGTCGCCAAATGAGAGTCACGTGACTATGACGTGAAGTGTATCGTGTGCGCATGCTTGATGGCCTAACTTTCGAGTGAACAGAGACGGATGGAAGAAAACGGTACAGTAGGTGTGGATTTATGCTGCTATCTCAACAAAACAGAGCCGAATACCCAAATAAACGGTGTTTATGGATAGGATAATGATCTGAGGAGATAGTAAGTTGCTTAACTTGGATGCTTTCGCCGTATTTTAGCGTAAATACCATCCCCATCGTCAGGCGTCGGGGGCTGGATTTCTACTCGGTGTTTTACTATGACTTGGCGCTCCATCCATGAATTACGACCGTCAGATATCACATCAATTCATGGATGGTTTTCTCCATCTAAGCTAAGGGCATTTCACGTTTCACTTAAGAGCAAAAGTTTCTACGTATGATCGTGCCATGCGTTCGGATGATGGCGAAGCTGAGACTGAATTCAGACTCATTTATCCATTGGTAAGTATCACTCAGGGGGCACAAAGGACAGTTCGACAAATACGGATTCCTGTTGCTTCAATGCATTTTGCTTAGAAGCAACAGGAACTTGATAATGTGATGTCTATCACTGTAATATCACTTGTCTCTATTGCACCATGTTAGCGTCCTGTCTGTGTCTTGTGCGCTGTCCTTGTGCGGTGTTTTATAGGGTGGATGGAGGGTGTCTGGTTCCATGCTGCTTCAAAGATTTCTTCTTTGAAGTAGCAGAAACACAACTGGGCTGGGTGGTGCTTAGTTGGTTCGTCGTGATATAGCTGAAATATTGTTGAAAGCGACGTCAAATTCTATTCACTCACTCACTCGTCGCGATATGATTGAAATAATGTTGAAAGCGACGTTAATTCCTATTCACTCACTAGATTTTCCGCGCTATACCTTAAATTCAAAATTAGCGCCAAGAAATGCCGCTCGTGATTGGTTACTTCTGTTAACCCTATCATGGCCTGGGATTTTTAGAAATTATTTTGCTTACCCCTTGAGCTAGGGGCTTGAAACTTACCACACTATACCCTTGGTATACCCTTGATGACCGCTTTGATGACGTCAGCTTCAAAATGACATGGTCGATTTTTCGGTCAATTTTTTCGAATTTTTATGCCCCCCCCCCTCTAATTAGAGGGGGGCATATAGCGATCGCTTTGTCCGTCAGTCTGTACGTCCGAATTTCTTGTCCGCGCGATATCTCGGTCAATGTTTGATGGACAGGATTGAAACTTGCATGGAATGTGGCCAGTGCCTCGTAGTTGTGCAGCGTAGTGTTTTTTCCGAGTTCCGGTATAATTTTCAAGAGTTATGGCCCTTTTTCTGAAATCTCTGTGAATGGGACTTGTCCGGGCTGGATCTTGGTTAATATTGTATGGACAAGTATGGAATTTGCATGATATGTGGTCAATGCCCCATAGTTGTGCAGCGTGAAGTTCCTCTGCTTTCGGTTATATTTTCAAGAGTTATGGCCCTTCGTTCATCAAACCTAAGTGAATTGGATATATTTATAATAACCGATTTGGACTGGGAAAATGGCTTTAAAATTGTTATTCTACATTCCTAAGCAGACCACATAGGTCCTGAAGTATGAAATTGCCCCAAAAAGAGTAAATTGGATGAAGAGTGAAAAGTTCAAAGTTCACTGATCGCTTCATAATTTCACCACAATATACTCCCAAGGAATGTAGGTCTCATAACCAGGTCACATTTTCGGATTGGCCCAAGCCCTGGCGACCATCTTGCATCAAAACATTGTATTATTACTCGTTCGTCGATACTTGGAATATGTATTATGCGACGCAAGCCGAAAAAAGTGACTGAAACAGAATTATTATAATTATCCAGATTAGGCCTCCATCGACCAATACAGAACAGCAGTCTTCTATGGTTGATGGTGCCCAGCACAATCGCAGCAGTTTTCAATGGATGATGGAGCCCAGCACAATCCCAGCAGTCTTCTATGGTTGATGGTGCCCAGCACAATCCCAGCAGTTTTCTATGGATGATGGAGCCCAGCACAATCCCATCAGTCTTCTATGGGTTATGATACTCAGCACAATCCCATCCGCCTTCTATGGTTGATGACGCCCAGCACAAACCCAGCAGTATTCTATTGTTAAGGCCCAGCACAATCTCAGCAGTCTTCTATGGTTTATGACGCCCATGACAATCCCAGCAGTCTTCTATGGGTTATGGTGCCCAGCTAGCACAACCCATCAGTCTAATATGGGTTATGGAGCCAAGCACAATGCCAGCAGTCATGTATGGTAGATTGCTCAGCACAATCCTTGCAGTCGTTATGGGCTATGGTACGCCGCACAATCCCTATCTTTCACAAACTGTCTTTTACAGTTGCCCATCTGTCTTCTATGGGTTGTGTTGCCCAGCACAATCCCAGCAGTCTT
Source organism: Hanleya hanleyi (assembly GCA_036873755.1). Classification (NCBI taxonomy): domain Eukaryota; kingdom Metazoa; phylum Mollusca; class Polyplacophora; order Lepidopleurida; family Hanleyidae; genus Hanleya; species Hanleya hanleyi. Next base: position 124,812 of record JAVTVY010031964.1, on the reverse strand, counting down.
CTCTGGGTGATGGTGCCCAGTAATCTCCCAGCAGTCTTTTATGATTGATGCCCAGCACAATCTCGGCAGTCTTCTATAGTTGATGTTGCCCAGCACAATCCGATCAGTCTTCTCTGGGCGATGTTGCACAGCACAATCCCATCAGTCTTCTCTGGGTGATGGTGCCCAGCAGTCTTCTATGGGTTATGTTGCCCAGCACAATCACAGCAGTCTTCTCTTGGTGATGGTGCGGAGTAAGTCTCCCAGCAGTCTTTTGATTGAGGAATTGGCCCAACACAATCCGTCAGTCTTCTGTGGTTGATGTTGCAAAGCACAATTCCAACAGTCTCTCAGCCGCATTGGTTGATTGCGCCCTGCACAATCCCAGCAGTCTTCTATGGCAGCTGGTGCCCAGCACAACCGTATCAGTCCCCCAGCTTAACCCCAGAAATCTTCCATGGTTTAAGGTACGTGCCCGGCGAAATCTCAGCAGTCTTCTGTGTAATGATGCCCGGCATAATCCCAGCAGCTAGTCTTACATACGTCACATACACGTATTTGCCCAGAACAGTCCCAACAGTCGTCTAAAGGGTCCTGGTGACTAGCTCAATCCCAGCAGACTTTTATGGGTGATGGTGACCAGCAGTTTTATATGGGTGATGGTGACCACCACAATTCCAGCATTCTCATATGGGTGATGGCGACCAGCACATGTCCAGCAGTCTGCTATGAGTGATGGTGATCAGCACAAGTCCAGCAGTCTCATATTGGTGATGGTGACCAGCACAATCCCATGTGTCTTGTACATGCCCCTCTCAATCTTCCATGTGTGAGCTTGGGATGCCCATTACAATCTCATCAATTTTCAAACGGGTGATTTGTTGCAAAGCAGCAGCCTTCTATGAATCATGGTGACTAGCACAATCCCATCAGTCTTTTATGGTGATGATGCCCAACAAAATCCCATCAATCTTATATGGTTCATGGTGCCCAGCAGTATTCTATCTTTGATGGTGCCCAGCACATTCCCAGCAGTTTTCTATGCTTGATGGTGCCCAGCACAATCCCAGCAGTCCTCTATGGGTAATGATACACAGCACAATCCCATCAGTCTTCTATGGTTGATGGTGCCCAGCAGTATTCTTTTGTTAATGCCCAGCACAATCCCAGCAGTCTTTTATCGGTTATGGTGCCCAGCACAATTCCATCGGTTGATGGTTCCCAGCACAAGCCCATCAGTCTAAAACGGAGCCCAGTACAATCCCAGCACTCATTTATGGTAGGTTTCCCAGCACAAACCCTGCAGTTTTCTATGGGCTATGGTACCCAGCACAATCACATCAGTCTTTTACAATTGATGATGCCCAGCAGTCTTCTATGGGTTACGTTGCCCAGTACAATCCCAGCAGTCTTCTCTGGGTGGTGGTGCCCAGTAGTCTCCCAGAAGTCTTTTATGATTGATGCCCAGCACAATCACAGCAGTCTTCTATAGTTGATGTTGGCCAGCACAATCTTAGCAGTCTTCTATGGCTGATTGCGCCCAACTCAATCCCAGCAGTCGTCTATGGTAGTTGGTGCCCAGCACAATCGTATCATTCTCCCAGCTTAACCCCAGCAATCTTCCATGGTTTAAGGTACATGCCCGGCGAAATATGGGTGATGGTGACCACCACAATTCCAGCAGTCTCATATGGGTGATGGTGACCACTACAATTCCAGCAGTCTCATATGGCTGGTGGTGACCAGCACATGTCCAGCAGTCTTCTATGGATGATGGTGACCACCACAATCCCATGTGTCTTGTACATGCCCATCTCAGTATTCTATGTGTGAGCTTGGGGTGCCCATTAGAATCCCATCAATTTTCAAACTGATGATCTGTTGCAAAGCTTAATTAGCTGAAGCACAATTCCAGCAGCTAGTCTAGCTATTAGTGGCATTGTAGCACAACCCTATCATTTCCCATGCAACGAGATCCCAGCACAATTTTGACTGCTCAGCACATTCCCACCAATCACAATGGCATTTTCATACCAGAAATGCTGCAAAATTTTCCAAGTCAATGGTGAGGTTTGTTTAAAAAATTCCCAGCAACATTGTCCAGCATTTTGCCAAGAAAAAACCCCAGTATATTCCCAGCAATCCCCCAGCAATTTGTTCCAGTAAGGGTATGATATACAAACTCTGATTTTTATATCATGCATATAACATTGAAGTAACAAAGGAATATTCAAGGTAGGGTTGAACTGTAGCAAAGGTGAACCGGAAGTGACATCATATATGAGGGGACTGTGTCTTAGGACTGTCTCATCTGTTAGTCATATTCTGGAGGACTGTGTCCCATCTGTTACTGGTATATGAGGGGACTGGGTCTTAGGACTGTCTCATCTGTTAGTCACATTCTGGAGGACTGTGTCCCATCTGTTACTGGTATATGACGGGACTGTGTCTTAGGACTGTCCCATCTGTTACTGATATATGACTGTGTCTTGATTGAGGACTGTCTCATCTGTTGGTCACATTCTGGAGGACTGTGTCCCATCTGTTACTGGTATATGAGTGGTCTGTGTCTGATTGAGGACTGTCTCATCTGTTACTGGTATATGAGTGGACTGTGTCTGATTGAGGACTGTCTCATCTGTTACTGGTATATGAGTGGACTGTGTCTGATTGAGGACTGTTCCATCTGTTATTGGTATATGAGTGGACCGTGTCTGATTGAGGACTGTCCCATCTGTTACTGGTATATGAGTGGACCGTGTCTGATTGAGGACTGTCCCATCTGTTACTGGTATATGAGTGGACTGTGTCTGATTGAGGACTGTCCCATCTGTTACTGGTATATGAGTGGACTGTGTCTGATTGAGGACTGTCCCATCTGTTACTGGTATATGAGTGGACTGTGTCTGATTGAGGAGTGTCCCATCTGTTATTGGTATATGAGTGGACTGTGTCTGATTGAGAACTGTCCCATCTGTTACTGGTATACGAGTGGACCGTGTCTGATTGAGGACTGTCCCATCTGTTACTGGTATATGAGTGGACTGTGTCTGATTGAGGACTGTCCCATCTGTTACTGGTATATGAGTGGACTGTGTCTGATTGAGGACTGTCCCATCTGTTACTGGTATATGAGTGGACTGTGTCTGATTGAGGACTGTCCCATCTGTTACTGGTATATGAGTGGACTGTGTCTGATTGAGGACTGTCCCATCTGTTACTGGTATATGAGTGGACTGTGTCTGATTGAGGAGTGTCCCATCTGTTATTGGTATATGAGTGAACTGTGTCTGATTGAGAACTGTCCCATCTGTTACTGGTATATGAGTGGACCGTGTCTGATTGAGGATCTGTTACTGGTATATGAGTGGACTGTGTCTGATTGAGGAGTGTCCCATCTGTTACTGGTATATGAGTGGACTGTGTCTGATTGAGGACTGTCCCATCTGTTACTGGTATATGAGTGGACTGTGTCTGATTGAGGACTGTCCCATCTGTTACTGGTATATGAGTGGACTGTGTCTGATTGAGGACTGTCCCATCTGTTACTGGTATATGAGTGGACTGTGTCTGATTGAGGACTGTCTCATCTGTTCGTGGCATTTTGGAGGAGTGTGTCTGATCTGTCAGTGGTATTCGGGAGCTCTGTCTCATCTACCAGTGATATTCGGGAGCTCTGTCTCATCTGTCAGTGGTATTCGGGAGGTCTGTGTCTCATCTGAAAGTGGCATTCTGGATATCTGTCTCATCTGAAAGTGGCATTCTGGATATCTGTCTCATCCGTCAGTGGTAAATATGGTGGGGTGCTATTCTTTTTTGCACCTGGGAACTCCCAATTAGTGGCCTGTTACAACAAGCTATCTGAGGAGCCGACTCCTATTCTTACCATGACCTGGGGTGTGCACAATGACAACCTAGGTCAACATTGTGTTCCATCCTGTTAGTGGTATTCAGTAGATGTTCAATACAGTAATTTGTTCCTGGAACTCTACAGTGGTTCCATATTCCAAAAATTTGTGTCACATCTGTCACTGGTAATCAGACATTCTTGTGTCAGATCTAGGATTGGTATTTAGGAGAATATATCACATCTGTCAGTGGTATTTGTGTCTCATCTGTTAGTGGCATTCTGGAGGATGTGTCTCCTTTGTGAGTGGTATCCGGAACTCTTTGTGTCTCATCTGTATGTGGTATTCTTGAGGTTTGTATCTCATTTGTCGGTGATATTCAGGAGGTCTGTGTCTCATGTCAAGGGTATTCTTGAGGTCTGTGTTAATCTGTCAGTGGTATTCTTGAGGTCTATGGCACATATGTCAGTGTTATTCAGGAGATCTGTGTCAATCTATCAGTGGTATTCAGGAGTTTGTGTCACCCCTGTCAGTTTTCTTGCTAACAATTTGAAACAAAGCCTGAGTTTTTTTTGGAGCAATGCTGTGGAACTCCCTTGGCAGTTACCTCAAACAAGCCCCATCTCTCAATGCACTCAAGTCCAGACTTCTAAAATCCCTATGCCCTAGCACATGATATTATGTACTATTTTTATGTCAAGACATTTAGATGTAATCTGGGACGAATATTAAATATCTATACTCGTCCCAGATGTAATATACTCCGCAGTGTTTTGTGATTGTATATATTATACATACTTGTATATTTTCTGGAGGGCCTCCAGGAAGAAAAGTTTTTGCAACTGACAGGGTATACTTCATTAAATAAAGGTGTGTATATATACAGTGAAACCTGAGAACTCCGACCACTGGAAACACCGGATCCTTGTCAACACCGACCAAACTCTCCGGTCCACTTTTTCTCCAATGTTAATTGCCTATACCAAGACCCTGAATACACCGGAACCTGTCCCCATCGGAACCGACCGTGTTTTTAAATGCAAACCTATCTAAACAATGTTAATTGGCCCTGAAAACACCGACGCTGCATGCTATCCGACCGACTGACAACTCACGCACCAGGAGGTCGGTCGGCCGTCGACTCGGCTATAATCCGCTTAGAACATTCAGCACGCCCAAACATGTACCAGTCAATTACACGAGGTGTTTGTTTGTCTTTGTTTTTCTTCCGTTAACTCACTATTGTCTGTCCTACTCAATGTTGTTGTTGTTGTTGTCGTCTCTCAGCCAGACGCCAAAATCATCAACCCTGAGAAAACCGACACACTGTCAAAACCGACATATTTCTTCGGTCCCGTGCAAGGTCGGTGTATCCAGGTTTCACTGTATTCACATATCCATTTATGTGCCCCCTGATCTTTCAGTGTCTTTGTCACATCTGTCAATCATAGACAGGTGTTTTACATCACAAGAGCTAGTCAATTATATTTAAGATCCTTGTCACATTCATCAGTAAGAGTGAGTGAATATGATTTGTCGCTTTCAACTACATCAGTCATATCACGACATTTTGGTCCTCTTCCTTTTCACACCCGGGAACCCCACGGGTAGGGTCCTATTCATTTTTACACCCTGGAACCCCAAGGGTGGGGTCCTATTCCTTTTTACACCCGGGAACCCCACAGGTACCCCAGTTAGTCGCCTCTTACGACAAGTATTCTATCTTTGATGGTGCCCAGCACATTCCCAGCAGTTTTCTATGCTTGATGGTGCCCAGCACAATCCCAGCAGTCCTCTATGGGTAATGATACACAGCACAATCCCATCAGTCTTCTATGGTTGATGGTGCCCAGCAGTATTCTTTTGTTAATGCCCAGCACAATCCCAGCAGTCTTTTATCGGTTATGGTGCCCAGCACAATTCCATCGGTTGATGGTTCCCAGCACAAGCCCATCAGTCTAAAACGGAGCCCAGTACAATCCCAGCACTCATTTATGGTAGGTTTCCCAGCACAAACCCTGCAGTTTTCTATGGGCTATGGTACCCAGCACAATCACATCAGTCTTTTACAATTGATGATGCCCAGCAGTCTTCTATGGGTTACGTTGCCCAGTACAATCCCAGCAGTCTTCTCTGGGTGGTGGTGCCCAGTAGTCTCCCAGAAGTCTTTTATGATTGATGCCCAGCACAATCACAGCAGTCTTCTATAGTTGATGTTGGCCAGCACAATCTTAGCAGTCTTCTATGGCTGATTGCGCCCAACTCAATCCCAGCAGTCGTCTATGGTAGTTGGTGCCCAGCACAATCGTATCATTCTCCCAGCTTAACCCCAGCAATCTTCCATGGTTTAAGGTACATGCCCGGCGAAATATGGGTGATGGTGACCACCACAATTCCAGCAGTCTCATATGGGTGATGGTGACCACTACAATTCCAGCAGTCTCATATGGCTGGTGGTGACCAGCACATGTCCAGCAGTCTTCTATGGATGATGGTGACCACCACAATCCCATGTGTCTTGTACATGCCCATCTCAGTATTCTATGTGTGAGCTTGGGGTGCCCATTAGAATCCCATCAATTTTCAAACTGATGATCTGTTGCAAAGCTTAATTAGCTGAAGCACAATTCCAGCAGCTAGTCTAGCTATTAGTGGCATTGTAGCACAACCCTATCATTTCCCATGCAACGAGATCCCAGCACAATTTTGACTGCTCAGCACATTCCCACCAATCACAATGGCATTTTCATACCAGAAATGCTGCAAAATTTTCCAAGTCAATGGTGAGGTTTGTTTAAAAAATTCCCAGCAACATTGTCCAGCATTTTGCCAAGAAAAAACCCCAGTATATTCCCAGCAATCCCCCAGCAATTTGTTCCAGTAAGGGTATGATATACAAACTCTGATTTTTATATCATGCATATAACATTGAAGTAACAAAGGAATATTCAAGGTAGGGTTGAACTGTAGCAAAGGTGAACCGGAAGTGACATCATATATGAGGGGACTGTGTCTTAGGACTGTCTCATCTGTTAGTCATATTCTGGAGGACTGTGTCCCATCTGTTACTGGTATATGAGGGGACTGGGTCTTAGGACTGTCTCATCTGTTAGTCACATTCTGGAGGACTGTGTCCCATCTGTTACTGGTATATGACGGGACTGTGTCTTAGGACTGTCCCATCTGTTACTGATATATGACTGTGTCTTGATTGAGGACTGTCTCATCTGTTGGTCACATTCTGGAGGACTGTGTCCCATCTGTTACTGGTATATGAGTGGTCTGTGTCTGATTGAGGACTGTCTCATCTGTTACTGGTATATGAGTGGACTGTGTCTGATTGAGGACTGTCTCATCTGTTACTGGTATATGAGTGGACTGTGTCTGATTGAGGACTGTTCCATCTGTTATTGGTATATGAGTGGACCGTGTCTGATTGAGGACTGTCCCATCTGTTACTGGTATATGAGTGGACCGTGTCTGATTGAGGACTAGCTGTCCCATCTGTTACTGGTATATGAGTGGACTGTGTCTGATTGAGGACTGTCCCATCTGTTACTGGTATATGAGTGGACTGTGTCTGATTGAGGACTGTCCCATCTGTTACTGGTATATGAGTGGACTGTGTCTGATTGAGGAGTGTCCCATCTGTTATTGGTATATGAGTGGACTGTGTCTGATTGAGAACTGTCCCATCTGTTACTGGTATACGAGTGGACCGTGTCTGATTGAGGACTGTCCCATCTGTTACTGGTATATGAGTGGACTGTGTCTGATTGAGGACTGTCCCATCTGTTACTGGTATATGAGTGGACTGTGTCTGATTGAGGACTGTCCCATCTGTTACTGGTATATGAGTGGACTGTGTCTGATTGAGGACTGTCCCATCTGTTACTGGTATATGAGTGGACTGTGTCTGATTGAGGACTGTCCCATCTGTTACTGGTATATGAGTGGACTGTGTCTGATTGAGGAGTGTCCCATCTGTTATTGGTATATGAGTGAACTGTGTCTGATTGAGAACTGTCCCATCTGTTACTGGTATATGAGTGGACCGTGTCTGATTGAGGATCTGTTACTGGTATATGAGTGGACTGTGTCTGATTGAGGACTGTCCCATCTGTTACTGGTATATGAGTGGACTGTGTCTGATTGAGGACTGTCCCATCTGTTACTGGTATATGAGTGGACTGTGTCTGATTGAGGACTGTCCCATCTGTTACTGGTATATGAGTGGACTGTGTCTGATTGAGGACTGTCTCATCTGTTCGTGGCATTTTGGAGGAGTGTGTCTGATCTGTCAGTGGTATTCGGGAGCTCTGTCTCATCTACCAGTGATATTCGGGAGCTCTGTCTCATCTGTCAGTGGTATTCGGGAGGTCTGTGTCTCATCTGAAAGTGGCATTCTGGATATCTGTCTCATCTGAAAGTGGCATTCTGGATATCTGTCTCATCCGTCAGTGGTAAATATGGTGGGGTGCTATTCTTTTTTGCACCTGGGAACTCCCAATTAGTGGCCTGTTACAACAAGCTATCTGAGGAGCCGACTCCTATTCTTACCATGACCTGGGGTGTGCACAATGACAACCTAGGTCAACATTGTGTTCCATCCTGTTAGTGGTATTCAGTAGATGTTCAATACAGTAATTTGTTCCTGGAACTCTACAGTGGTTCCATATTCCAAAAATTTGTGTCACATCTGTCACTGGTAATCAGACATTCTTGTGTCAGATCTAGGATTGGTATTTAGGAGAATATATCACATCTGTCAGTGGTATTTGTGTCTCATCTGTTAGTGGCATTCTGGAGGATGTGTCTCCTTTGTGAGTGGTATCCGGAACTCTTTGTGTCTCATCTGTATGTGGTATTCTTGAGGTTTGTATCTCATTTGTCGGTGATATTCAGGAGGTCTGTGTCTCATGTCAAGGGTATTCTTGAGGTCTGTGTTAATCTGTCAGTGGTATTCTTGAGGTCTATGGCACATATGTCAGTGTTATTCAGGAGATCTGTGTCAATCTATCAGTGGTATTCAGGAGTTTGTGTCACCCCTGTCAGTTTTCTTGCTAACAATTTGAAACAAAGCCTGAGTTTTTTTTGGAGCAATGCTGTGGAACTCCCTTGGCAGTTACCTCAAACAAGCCCCATCTCTCAATGCACTCAAGTCCAGACTTCTAAAATCCCTATGCCCTAGCACATGATATTATGTACTATTTTTATGTCAAGACATTTAGATGTAATCTGGGACGAATATTAAATATCTATACTCGTCCCAGATGTAATATACTCCGCAGTGTTTTGTGATTGTATATATTATACATACTTGTATATTTTCTGGAGGGCCTCCAGGAAGAAAAGTTTTTGCAACTGACAGGGTATACTTCATTAAATAAAGGTGTGTATATATACAGTGAAACCTGAGAACTCCGACCACTGGAAACACCGGATCCTTGTCAACACCGACCAAACTCTCCGGTCCACTTTTTCTCCAATGTTAATTGCCTATACCAAGACCCTGAATACACCGGAACCTGTCCCCATCGGAACCGACCGTGTTTTTAAATGCAAACCTATCTAAACAATGTTAACTGGCCCTGAAAACACCGACGCTGCATGCTATCCGACCGACTGACAACTCACGCACCAGGAGGTCGGTCGGCCGTCGACTCGGCTATAATCCGCTTAGAACATTCAGCACGCCCAAACATGTACCAGTCAATTACACGAGGTGTTTGTTTGTCTTTGTTTTTCTTCCGTTAACTCACTATTGTCTGTCCTACTCAATGTTGTTGTTGTTGTTGTCGTCTCTCAGCCAGACGCCAAAATCATCAACCCTGAGAAAACCGACACACTGTCAAAACCGACATATTTCTTCGGTCCCGTGCAAGGTCGGTGTATCCAGGTTTCACTGTATTCACATATCCATTTATGTGCCCCCTGATCTTTCAGTGTCTTTGTCACATCTGTCAATCATAGACAGGTGTTTTACATCACAAGAGCTAGTCAATTATATTTAAGATCCTTGTCACATTCATCAGTAAGAGTGAGTGAATATGATTTGTCGCTTTCAACTACATCAGTCATATCACGACATTTTGGTCCTCTTCCTTTTCACACCCGGGAACCCCACGGGTAGGGTCCTATTCATTTTTACACCCTGGAACCCCAAGGGTGGGGTCCTATTCCTTTTTACACCCGGGAACCCCACAGGTACCCCAGTTAGTCGCCTCTTACGACAAGCTGTCGGAGGAGCAGACTCCTATTCTTACCATGACCTGGGGTGTGCACAATGACATCCCAGGTCAACACATGGAGACATTCTGTTGCATGTACTCAGGGAGTTTTGTTACCATTCTGTTAGTGGTATTCCGTAGATGTTCAATACAGTAACTTGTTCCTGGAACTCTACAGTGGTGTCATATTCCAAAAATGTTGTGTCACATATCTCACTTGTAATCAGACATTCTTGTGTCAGATATAGGAGTGGTATTTAGGAGAATATATCACATCTGTCAGTGGTATTCGTGTCTCATCTGTTAGTGATATTCAGGAGGTCTTTCTCATGTCAGTGGTATTCTTGAGATCTGTGTCTCATCTGTCAGGGGTATTCTGGGTTTTGTGTCACATCTGTCAGTGGTATTAGGGAGGTCTGTGTCACGTCTGTCAGTGGTAGGCCTATTCATGAGATCTGTGTCTCATCTGTCAGTGGTATTAGGGAGGTCTGTGTCATGTCTGTCAGTGGTAGGCCTATTCATGAGATCTGTGTCTCATCTGTCAGTGGTATTAGGGAGGTCTGTGTCATGTCTGTCAGTGGTAGGCCTATTCATGAGATCTGTGTCTCATCTGTCAGTGGTATTAGGGAGGTCTGTGTCATGTCTGTCAGTGGTAGGCCTATTCATGAGATCTGTGTCTCATCTGTCAGTGGTATTAGGGAGGTCTGTGTCATGTCTGTCAGTGGTAGGCCTATTCATGAGATCTGTGTCTCATCTGTCAGTGGTATTAGGGAGGTCTGTGTCATGTCTGTCAGTGGTAGGCCTATTCATGAGATCTGTGTCTCATCTGTCAGTGGTATTAGGGAGGTCTGTGTCACGTCTGTCAGTGGTAGGCCTATTCATGAGATCTGTGTCTCATCTGTCAGTGGTATTAGGGAGGTCTGTCATGTCTGTCAGTGGTAGGCCTATTCATGAGATGTGTCTCATCTGTCAGTGGTATTAGGGAGGTCTGTGTCACGTCTGTCAGTGGTAGGCCTATTCATGAGATCTGTGTCTCATCTGTCAGTGGTATTAGGGAGGTCTGTGTCATGTCTGTCAGTGGTAGGCCTATTCATGAGATCTGTGTCTCATCTGTCAGTGGTATTAGGGAGGTCTGTGTCAGGTCTGTCAGTGATAGGCCTATTCATGAGATCTGTGTCTCATCTGTCAGTGGTATTAGGGAGGTCTGTGTCACGTCTGTCAGTGGTAGGCCTATTCATGAGATCTGTGTCTCATCTGTCAGTGGTATTAGGGAGGTCTGTGTCATGTCTGTCAGTGGTAGGCCTATTCATGAGATCTGTGTCTCATCTGTCAGTGGTATTAGAGAGGTTTGTGTCATGTCTGTCAGTGGTAGGCCTATTCATGAGATCTGTGTCTCATCTGTCAGTGGTATTAGGGAGGTCTGTGTCATGTCTGTCAGTGGTAGGCCTATTCATGAGATCTGTGTCTCATCTGTCAGTGGTATTAGGGAGGTCTGTGTCATGTCTGTCAGTGGTAGGCCTATTCATGAGATCTGTGTCTCATCTGTCAGTGGTATTAGGGAGGTCTGTGTCATGTCTGTCAGTGGTAGGCCTATTCATGAGATCTGTGTCACATCTGTCAGTGGTATTAGGGCGGTCTGTATCACGTCTGTCAGTGGTATTCGTGTCTCATCTAATAGTGGCATTCTGGAGGATGTGTCTCCTTTGTGAGTGGTTTCCGGAATTCTTTGTCTCATCTGTGTGTGGTATTCAGGAGGTCTGTGTCTCATCTGTCAGTGGTATTCAGGGTTTTGTGTCACATCTGTTAGCAGTATTCAGGAGGTCTGTGTCAATCTGTCAGTGGTATTTAGGTGTGTATTTAGGTTTGTGTCAATATTTAGGTTTTTAGGTGTGTATTTAGGTTTGTGTCAATATTTAGGTATTTAGGTGTGTATTTAGGTTTGTGTTAATATTTAGGTGTGTATTTAGGTTTGTATCAATCTGTCAGTGGTATTCAGGAGGTCTCTGTCAATTCAGGAGGTTTGTGTCAATCTATCCGTGGTATTCGGGAGGTTTGTGTCAATCTGCCAGTGGTATTCAGGTCTCTGTCAATCTGTCAGTGGTATTCAAGAGGTCTCTGTCAATGGTATTCAGGAGGTCTGTGTCAATCTGTCAGTGGTAGTCAGGAAGTTTGTGTCAATCTGTCAGTGGTATTCAGGAGATTGTGTCTCATCTGTTAGTGGTATTCAGGAGGTTTGTGTCAATCTGTCAGTGGTATTCAGAAGGTCTGTGTCACATGTCAGTGGTATTCAGGAGGTTTGTGTCAATCTGTCAGTGGTATTCAGGAGGTCTCTGTCAATCTGTCAGTGGTATTCAGGAGGTCTCTGTCAATGTCAGTGGTATGGTGGTCTGTGTCAATCTGTCAGTGGTATTCAGGAGGTCTGTGTCAATCTGCCAGTGGTATTCAGGTCTCTGTCAATTCAGGAGGTTTGTGTCAATCTGTCAGTGGTATTCGGGAGGTTTGTTTCAATCTGCCAGTGGTATTCAGGAGGTCTCTGTCAATCTGTCAGTGGTATTCAGGAGGTCTGTGTCAATCTGTCAGTGGTAGTCAGGAAGTTTGTGTCAATCTGTCAGTGGTATTCAGGAGGTCTGTGTCACATCTGTCAGTGGTATTCAGGAGGTTTGTGTCAATCTGTCTGTGGTATTCAGGAGGTCTCTGTCAATCTGTCAGTGGTATTCAGGAGGTCTCTGTCAATCTGTCAGTGGTATTCAGGAGGTCTGTGTCAATCTGTCAGTGGTATTCAGGAGGTCTGTGTCACATCTGCCAGTGGTATTCAGGAGGTTTGTGTCAATCTGTCAGCGGTATTCAGGTGGTCTCTCAATCTGTCAGTGGTATTCAGGAGGTCTCTGTCAATCTGTCAGTGATATTCAGGAGGTCTGTGTCAATCTGTCAGTGGTATTCAGGAGTTTGTGTCTCATCTGTTAGTGGTATTCAGGAGGTTCGTGTCAATCTGTCAGTGGTATTCAGGAGTTTGTGTCAATATGTCTGTGGTATTCAGGAGGTCTGTGCCAATCTGTCAGTGGTATTCAGGAGTTTGTGTCACATTCTTGTGTCAGATATAGGATTGGTATTCAGGAGAATATATCACATCTGTCAGTGGTATTCATGTCTCATCTGTTAGTGGCACTCTGGAGGATATCTCCTTTTTGAGTGGTATCCGGAATTCTGTCTCATCTGTATGTGGTATTCTCGAGGTTTGTATCTCATTTGTCGGTGATATTCAAGAGGTCTGTGTCTCATGTAAGTGGTATTCTTGAGATCTGTGTCTCATCTGTCAGTGGTATTTAGGTGTGTCATATCTGTCAGTGGTATTCAGGAGGTCTGTGTCAATCTGTCAGTGGTATTTAGGTGTGTCATATCTGTCTGGTATTCAGGAGGTTTGTGTCACATCTGTCAGTGGTATTCAGGAGGTCTGTGTCACATCTGTCCGTGGTATTTAGGTGTGTCACATCTGTCAGTGGTATTCAGGCCTGTGTCACATCTGTCAGTGGTATTCAGGAGGTTCGTGTCACATCTTTCAGTGATATTCACGAGGTCTGTGTCACATCTGTCAGTGGTATTCAGGAGGTTTGTGTCTCATCTGTTAGTGGTATTCAAGAGGTCTGTGTCAATCTGTCAGTGGTATTCAGGTTTGTCACATCTGTCAGTGGTATTCAGGTCTGTGTCACATCTGTCAGTGATATTCAGGAGGTCTGTGTCACATCTGTCAGTTCAGGAGGTCTGTGTCACATCTGTCAGTGGTATTCAGGAGGTTTGTGTCTCATCTGTTAGCGGTATTCAAGAGGTCTGTGTCAATCTGTCAGGGGTATTCAGGTTTGTCACATCTGTCAGTGGTATTCAGAAGTTTGTGTCACATCTGTCAGTGGTATTCAGGCGTTTGTGTCACTGGTATTCTGGATGACTGTGTCAGTGGTATTCGGGAGGTCTGTGTCACCCCTGTCAGTTTTCTTGCTAAAAGGATTCACAGGTTTCACATCATATCCATTTACGTGCCCCTTGATCTTTCAGTGGTATTCAGAAGTTTTGTCACACCCGACAATGAACTTTTCATGGTTCTCTCATCAATCAATCATATTCAGTTGTGTTGCATCACAATCCTCAGTGATATTTAAGATCTTGTCCCATCCATCAGTACATGGAGATGTTTTGTCTCATGTACTCAGTGAGTTTGTATTATCATTCTGTTAGTGGTGTTCAGTAGATGTCCAGTAAGTGTTCCTGAGCCTGGTACCATATTCAAAACAATTTGTGTCACGTCCATCACTGGTAATGAGTAGATGATATCACATCTGTCAGTGGTACATGTATTCAGTAGTGTTCTTGAAGTTGTACAATGGTACCACAATTTTGTGTCACATCTGTCACTGGTAATCAGACATTTTTTGTCATATATATTAATATTAGTGGCAATCAGGAGTCCTTCAGTGGTATCCAGGAGGTTATATCACGTCTCTCTGTGGTATTTGGCAGCTTGTGTATTCAGATATTTGTCAAGGAGTATTGTTTCAGGTCTTGATTTTTCTACTACAATGGTATTCAAGATTTGTATCACATATGTGATATTTGAGATTTGCCAAAATAATTTAGGGCCTTCATAGTATTAATTATGGGGGTGGAGGAGGAGTCGTTGAGTGCAATAACCCACTCTCCGAGCCAAAAATGTGAGTTATTGCCATATATTGGACACACTCAACTATGCATAAGAAATTCAGCAGTGTAACATAGGTTGGTGTTGTTGAGCAGTTTATTATCCCTCTTCCTTAGAACTGTTGACATTCTATTGTGTCACTGACATTCATACATTCTGTGTCACATCTGCCAGTGATATTCAGAAGTAGTGTTGACAGCTAATTTACAGTGGTCTTGTCTCATGTCACTATAGCAACGAATTTTTGCCAATATATCACCGTTTTTGTGGTATTATATGACAGTCAGGACATACAATGTAGGCACCTATTTTACTATAATGCTTGTGAGCAGGATTATACAAATACTGTCGTCAGCTGTAACATCGGAGTAAAAACTAGGGAAAAGCCCAAACATGCTGAAAATGAAGAAAAAAACCCGGCTATGGTAATCCCTCTAATAATTCAATCAAAAGAAGTGAAATTTCCCAACATATATATGGGGGTGATCCAATTTATTAGAACAGGAATGGTTCAAAATCACGCAGATAATCCATTATTTCTTTGTTATTTCAATGATTTTAGAGAGTGGTCAAATTTATTAGAACAGCCGATTGAATTATTACAGAGATTACCATAACATACTGAAAATCTAACCAGTCATCTAGAGATGGATACAAAGAGATGTAGAAAATTACATTGATCTTTGTGTAATCATGCTACCAATTGACGGATGCACAAACTGGTGCAAACCCAGATGCCCCTGCAATTTGCAGGTAGCATAAATAATATGGAAAGTCAAATATCTGCATGAAACATAAATAATTTAATACACCAATTTTACACTTCCAAATATTAAATACAGACCATGGCAATGTAACAAAATATACATTTTGATGAGCAACAGTTTTCAGATAGTTTTACATTTGGAATCATCTCTTTTAATATTACTTTTCTCTCTGTCCTGGTGTACTAAAAAGCAACGAAACTGTCTCTCATAGTGACGTTAAACTTAAACAAGAATAATGACTAATGATTGGCTGTTTCACAGCGAGGCGAGGTCAAAGTTCAGTCAGGGGTCATGGTGATCAAGTTTTCAGTTTTCAACGTTTCCCGCCACAGGGACTACACCCGCAGCTGACGGGCACATCGTAGCTCTTCTGGATCGTTCTGCCATCAGTGCAGGTCAGAGTCACAAGACGCGTTTCCGTCTTCTCGACCTGGCAGCACTTGCAGTCATTGTAGAATCCAGACATTATATGTCGGTACTTTGATGTAGAGCTGCAGTATCCATCACACTCGCGGAGATCTGGAATAGTTCCTTCGTTGACACACTGTACGTTGCTGTCCATGACCTTGAAGAAGCCTATTGACTGGCTGGGATTGCCGAAAACCAGACGCGGGGAACAGGTTGCACACACACGGCTTGAGATTGTAGCTGTAAGTGAAGTAAACGATACATCAATCCAACTTTTCCATTTATAGGCATATTTTGCTGTGGATTATTCCACCTCAGCTGCTAGCGATCAGATTTCTGGACACATTACAGGTTTTAATCTAGTTATGTTCTCATTTGCAAATTGTCCGGTAATGAGTGAGTCCATCCAAATCCTTATATCGGCAAAATAAGGAGAACCTTGATTTTTGGCATGAGGGGACTGTTACCAGCCAGTTCTGAGCTGAGCTACTTAAGTGAGCTTTAACATTACTCTTGGACCCCCAAGTCATCTTCCTCACCCTACTTCGTAGGTCCTGTGACGTTAGTCACACTACTCATGTGTAGAATACTTTTGCATAATAATTAATGAATTATTGCAGAAACTCAGTGATTTGCTGGATTTTGTCCCAATGAACATGCTGGATTCCATTTGAATTGACCAATCAAATGTTTCGAAACTGAATGATGCATTGGTATTTCTATAAAACTTCATTGATATAATACATGTAGAACTTTATCTTCCCAGAATGCATCACTTACTTGTATTCAAACACTTGAGACAGCATCCAGACTCGTCGTACATAGGCTGTTCCTGTAGAGTAAGTAGGAGAACATGCATGTACACATGAAAAGACATTTGTTTGGTTTGGAGTACATTATATATAATTTGTTCTCTCTGTCTTCTCCTGAATTGAGAAGGGTTTTTACCCCTCGGCCAACTTTGGTCTAGGGGTATTGTCGTCATCATGTACGGCTGTCCGTCCGTTACCGCGATATCTACAGAACCGTTTCATGCATGGCAACCAAACTTGTTACATCTATTTATCTTTACGTAAATCAGAAGCCTATCGAAAATGAGTCATCTCGGACAATATTTTGCACAGTTATGCCCCTTTTTACAAATAAAAATCCATTTATGATTTGTTATTGTGATAATTTCAGAACCGTTCCATATACAACATCCTAATGTGATACAGTTGTTTATCTTGACCTGAACTAGATGCCTATCGAAAATGAGTCGTGTCAGAAAGTATTTTGCAGAGTTATGCCCCTTGTCCATTTATGATTTGTTATTGTGATAATTTCAGAACCGTTCCATATACAACATCCTAATGTCATACAGTTGTTTCTCTTGACCTGAACTAGATGCCTATCGAAAATGAGTCGTGTCAGAAAGTATTTTGCAGAGTTATGCCCCTTGTCCATTTATGATTTGTTATTGTGATAATTTCAGAACCGTTCCATATACAACATCCTAACGTGATACAGTTGTTTCTCTTGACCTGAACTAGATGCCTATCGAAAATGAGTCGTGTCAGAAAGTATTTTGCAGAGTTATGCCCCTTGTCTAATAAAATCCACTAATTCCTATGTTAAGTTTGCATATAATTTCTATATCATGTTTGTATACTATCACATTTATTTATTGATTGGATGACTGATTTATTGATTTATTCTCTTACACAATGCGAAGAACAAACGTATATCTATAGTGTATGTATTTATTCCAGAAACAAATTAAATTAAGGGGAGGAAAACTTCTTCTTTTTTTCAAAGAAAGTACACTTACAATACCAGGGGTAAATATTTCTTCCCACACGCCAATCAATTGGTAGAGACACCCTTACATTATAATAGCTGGGGTTCAGAGCCGAGGGGTTTAGATAGCGCAGCTTCATGTTGTAACCTTGTGCAAAATAACACAGCAAGGAAGCAATCAGAGATTGCTCAATTGTAGCCCCCCCCCCCCCCTTCCGCTTTATTCTGAACCTGCTCCGCCATTGTTCTGTTCTGTATTGGTCTGTGGAGGCCTAATTTGACTAATTATAAAAATTCTGTTTCAGTCACTTTTTTCGGCATGCCTCGCATAATACATATTCCAAGTATCGACCAACAAGTAATAATACAATGTTTTGATGCAAGATGGTCGCCCGGGGATTTCGCCAAATCCAGAAATGTGACCTGGTTATGAGATCTACATTCCTTGGGAGTATATTGTGGTGAAATTATGAAGCGATCGTGAATTTTGAATTTTGCACCCAATTCACTCTTTTTTGGACAATTTCATACTTCAGGACCTATGTGGTCTGCTTTGGAATGTAGAAAAACAATTTTATAGCCATTTTCCCGCTCCAAATCGGTTATGGACTGAGATCCAGCCTGGACAAATAAATATATCCCATTCACTTAGATTTGATCAACAAAGGGTCATAACTCTTGAAAATATAACCGAAAGCAGAGAAACTTCATGCTGCACAACTATTGGGCATTGACCACATATCATGCAAATTCCATACTTGTCCATACAATATTAACCGAGATCCAGCCCGGACAAGTCCCAATTCACAAAGATTTCAAGAACAAAAGGGCCATAACTCGTGAAAATATACGCGAAACACGGAGAAACTTCACGCTGCACCACTACAGGGCACTCACCACATATCCTGCAAATTCCATACTTGTCCATACAATATTAACCGAGATTCAGCCCTGACAAGTCCCAATTCACAAAGACTTGATGAACAAAGGGCCATAACTCTTGAAAAATATGCGAAACGCGGAGTAACTTCACGCTGCACAACTACAGGGCACTGACCACATACCCTGCAAATTTCATAATTGTCCATACAATATTAACCAAGATCCAGCCCGGACAAGTCCCAATTCACAAAGATTTCAGGAACAAAGGGCCATAACTCTTAAAAATATAAGCGAAATGGGGAGAAACTTTACACTGCACAACTGTGGGGCACTGACCACATATCATGAAAATTTCATACTCGTCCATACAATATTAACCAAGATCCAGCCCGGACAAGTCCCATTCACAGAGATTTCAGAAAAAGGGCCATAACTCGTGAAAATATACGGGAAACACGGAGAAACTTCACGCTGCACCACTACAGGGCACTCACCACATATCCTGCAAATTCCATACTTGTCCATATAATATTAACCGAGATTAAGCCCTGACAAGTCCCAATTCACAAAGACTTGATGAACAAAGGGCCATAACTCTTGAAAAATATGCGAAACGCGGAGGAACTTCACGCTGCACAATTACAGGGCACTGACCACATACCCTGCAAATTTCATAATTGTCCATACAATATTAACCAAGATCCAGCCCGGACAAGTCCCAATTCACAAAGATTTCAGGAACAAAGGGCCATAACTCTTGAAAATATAAGCGAAATGGGGAGAAACTTTACACTGCACAACTGTGGGGCACTGACCACATATCATGAAAATTTCATACTCGTCCATACAATATTAACCAAGATCCAGCCCGGACAAGTCCCATTCACAGAGATTTCAGAAAAAGGGTCATAACTCTTGAAAATTATACCGGAACTCGGAAAAAACTCTACGCTGCACAACTACAAGGCACTGGCCACATTCCATGCAAGTTTCAATCTTGTCCATCAATTATTAACCGAGATATCGCACGGACAAGAAATTCGGACGGACAGACGGATGGATGGACAGACGGACGGACAAAGTGATCGCTATATGCCCCCCCGCTAATTAGAGGGGGGGCATAATCATATATGCAATACTGCTGGGTAATTCTAAACCTCTCGCTGGGAGTACTTGGCAGGTGAAGAACACCGCCCTAGTCTCCTCCAGCAGATCTAGGGCGGATGGCGATAGCCGAACCCACCTGATCAGGAGATCGAACTGAATCCCCAGATGCATGAACAACTGTGATGGGGTGAGTGCATGGAATAGTGTCAACCTGATTGCACGAGTGACTTGGCATATCAATCTCTTGAAGAGCAAACCCAGTCCTGATATGATCCGACAGCGGTCTCGTACATAAGCAGGGAGGTACTAGATTCCCCCCAGCTATGTTTCATGACCTGGGATTTATTCCAGTGGTGCATTACGCAGCAGGTGATCCTGCGAGCAGCGCACGTACATTCCAGGCATCCGGAACGTGCTTGCGGACTCTGTTTCATCAACAGTCGGACAAACTCGCTGTTGATGAAACAGAGTGACAACTGAACAACTCGGTACTGAGACCAGTCTTTGATCAGTGGTCGACCCCTCATGTAGACCTATTTGCCACGAAAGACAACAAAAAGCTGCCAATATTTGTGAACCCGTTTCCAGATCCAGCAGCGCTTGCTATGGATGCCCCAGCGGTCCCGTAGTCGGGAATGTACGTTTACGCGTATACTCCGACAATACTGATTCCAATGCTACTCAAAAGTTTGAGAGCGAGAATTGCCAAGTCATTCTAATCACTCCGTTATGGCCGACACGATCATGGTTCAGGAGTTTCTTCGAGCTAGTCATAGACTACCCACGTATTCTGCCAGAAGTCCAGACCTCCTCACACAGAGCCGGGAGTTCACGACAATCCAGAGATGTTCAAATTGACTGCCTGGAATCTGTCATTGAGTCTTGACATCAAGAGGGCTTTTCTCAACAAGCTGCTTCTCTCGTGCCGCTAAGTAGAAGGCCCTCCACCAGATGGGTTTATAACTCTACACTCAATCTGTTCTCGAACTGGTGTGAGAGAAACAAAAAAAAAATCCCTCTCAAACCATTCCGGGAAAAGTGATTATCGGTCTCCCATAGCAACAATCCACCGAAGGTTACGCAGATCAAATCTTTAGACTACCTGATCAAAGGCATATTCCACCTACAACCTCGAATTGGTACTTGAAGCACTTACGAGGCCACCCTTAAGATCTTGACACTCAAGTCTGTCTTTCCGCTGAGAAAGATTGCTCACGTTTTTACAGGCAAAGATCTACTACTTCGTTATGAAAATGGAGACTATCAAACATCGTGCAAAACCAATGTTTTCATCTGACCTAGAAAAATTGTCCGGGG
Organism: Hanleya hanleyi; assembly: GCA_036873755.1. Classification (NCBI taxonomy): domain Eukaryota; kingdom Metazoa; phylum Mollusca; class Polyplacophora; order Lepidopleurida; family Hanleyidae; genus Hanleya; species Hanleya hanleyi. The sequence continues at coordinate 103,808 of JAVTVY010031964.1, read as the reverse complement.
CATGCTATGAACTGCTTTATCGAAGCTACTAAACACCTTCAGATGATCATTTGTAGATTACCCATTAGATCAATAACCATGCACAAACCAGCTTCCAAAGACACCAGCAGTCTATGGATTGTTGAAACCATTCAGATGGTCTATACCTTGGTGAGAGTAGCCATCCTAGCTATATTCAAGCTGTCCAGACTACGGTCTCATGAGCTTTGGCGAAAACAAAATTGGAAGCGTTATTTAAGGGAGCTTTACTTAGTGACATAATGGACGTTGCTCAGTGGAGATCTCCGGGACCTTACAGAGTTGACAGCTAGCATCGAAATGGCTACTCTCACCAATCCCCGTATCGGTCCCATCTGCCATAAAATCCTGAGTGGATTTGGACTGTGTCTCATTTTTCACTTGAGCCGAATTAAGAGCAGGGAATGCGCGTCTAAGACAGGCTCTGAGAAGTCTTGGCTAGAGCTTTTGACTTGCGTGACCTGTGTCGGGCAACTTTCCCAACATGGCGGTCTCCGTCATGTCCTGGGATAACCCCAGGACACGGTGGAGTTGGGAGAAACATGCCTCAAGTTCTCTTTATGTAAATCTTTCTCGAGTTAGAAGTTCATGGCCACAGACCGGGAATGTACTAACAGCCAGCGCTGAAATACATCCTCCAGACTGAACACACCTCGCACCTTTTGTATTGTATTATATTTATGTAACTCATGCCAAAAAAATACCTCGCATCGTTCTACTACATAACAATAGATTATAAATACACCATTTATTTGAAATGAAATTCAAGTGCAAATATTTGTACTGGGCTCAATCTATGTGATAGATATGTACTTCTTTCATACACATGTATACCCAAATACCAATAGGATATTCACACCAGGACGTAACAAAGAGGTTAAGTAACTTCAACAACGGACCCTGCGACCCCAATCTCGAGAGAGATGTGTGACCGATGTATACTCCTAACTGTGCCATTGATTCCACATGCACAACTTTACCTATGATCCCAAAAACCAATTCCGAGTTGTCATGCAAGACATTTATCACAATGGTGTATATTATTCTCAATGCAAAGCTAGAAAAATCTCCTAGTGAAAGCATATAACCCGACCATGCTTTTTTACAGCCCCATACTGAGGATTTCTACTGTACATTTATTCTTGTATGGACTTCGTCTGAAATAAAAAGTTATTATTATTATTATTATAATAAAAACACAGTGAAGTGTGGTGAGGAATTGGGCATAATGACAAAGTGCATAAATGTAAAAACTCCTGAACCAATACTGGAGTCTTGACAGCACAAATAGTAACCCAAAGGAATTATTTTTCTCCAGATATTTACGTCTGCTCTATTTGTGCTACAAATAAAACTGAGGTCTTTTGGTGGGAATGTTTATAGCACTTCCGAGGCACGCCTGGAAAGTGGAGGACCTAGCGGGGGATATCAGATTTTCTAACATCTGGTATAAGAGGTTTAGAATTACCCCAACAGTATTGCATAATATGTAATTATTATGCACAAGGTAAAGGTGTCTTGATATAAAATGATTGAATTTCATAACTTGGACAATGAACATTATACATCAATGTGAAATCCTTGTTTGTGTTTGACAGTTGGTATGCTCTCTCCTGAGTAGAACTGGGCTGAAAAGTCAAGTCAAAATTAGCTTCCACACATAAAGAAGGGAGGGATGTTTCGATAGAATGCATACCAGGAGAAAGGTGAGAATTAATTAAAGAAAAATATTTTAATGTATCCCAGATTTAACCCCAATAATACCAGATTATTGCCCTTCACAAATGCATGGTAAAAGATTGGACACGCATACTTACAGGTTTACACACAGGTAGATCCATGATCCCTGGACACTCCTTCGTGGACTTCTGTATGACATAGAAATCTTGTGCTGGCAAATACTTGCATGATATCGTGTAACATTTGTCCTCTTCAGTTGATGGAATAGACTCTCCACCCTGGTAAAATGACATGACCGAGACAGAAGAAACTGTAGACTGGCTACAATATACATATTTTTCATATATATTTTCTCTTGCCCATTTATTTTTTTCGATTTCAACCACACCACATATAGGCCAAAATCCCACATTATCATACCATGTCCTTTCCCACCCTAAAATCTGGAGAAGATCAAATTTAGAACAGCCAACTGGATGTTGTCCCCAAAATTTGAGGTGATTGAAATACTACATGGAATAGTTATCACTATAACTATTTCCCCATAGTTCAGTTCAGTTCAGTAGGTAAATCCCTCCTCTATATAGGAGCACCTCCGTATAGGAGTACATATTAATATACAATCAATTGGAACCACTCAACATTTATAGCTCAACTATCGTGCTGTGAAGTGAACATTTATACCATTCTACAATTGGACGAACTACTATCCTGAAAGTGCTGTGATAGTCTAACCATGTGAGCTTCCTAGCGGTGTATGCGATGTACCAGTACTACTGTGAGTGGATTTATATAGCGGTCACTGAAAGACACCCAGGTACTTTATTCCCCAAGTGCCTCCGCTGGCGAAGGTCTAGCGTAGCAACTAGTTCCATCAGTCCATATTACCCTGGACACCGAATCAGTCCAGCGCCGTGTGAATAGGGGAGTATATATGTAAGCGGTCACTGGCGAGGGGCGAACCCACGCCAGCTGTAGCACTCCGGGTCAGAGTCAAACACTCTAACTACTTCGGCCACGACACGCTCACAACATATATTAAAGCTGCTTGATGCCTGTCCAGAGTCCGTCTATTAATGCAGGAATATGCCATTCAGGTCAGTGTGATACCACACACAGTTTTTCCCTCAAGGCCATCCACACTTGATTCTTTGTTTCTCACCACTTGCCAGCATGTCATTTTACCTACCACCCATTCCCCCCCCAACTTTGATGAACTTTCCGAGTGCAATTTCTTGCTTCGAACGTGTTGAAATCAGTAAAGTGGTTATGTCAACCTCATTTCGTTCGGTTACCTTAAAGACACATCAAATCTTATGATGGAAAGAATAATATGGCTGCTGAATGATGTCGGCCCGAATTTATTCAAAATTTGAATTAAGACCCCGCCGGCATCACTTTTCAAAAAAACGTCTCACGGGAAACCAGAAATCAATTGTCATTAGCTAGTTGAAACTGCGGGCAACTGTTCATAGAGAAATACCATATGAGATTTGTCATCCCCAAATAAATTTGTCAACCTCAAGCTACGATTCGGGAGTAGGAAAACCCACAGAACTATTCTTACACCATATATTATATTTACGATTCTGTCAACTTCCTCTTACAATAAAGGAGATGGTACGATAAGGCAGGATTTTGGCCGAAACGTGGTGCGATTGAAATCGAAAAAAATGTCCTCAAAATAATTGTGTTTTAATGTAACGACAAGAGAAAATATAGTTATATAAGTTCTAAATTGAAATCCGCAGCATGTGCTATTTCGTAAAAAAAGGGTCTAAATCGAGTCATTTAAACACACATTTAGACACGAAGGACCACTTGGACCAAAAAGATTTTCCAGCAGTGGAGTAAAAATGCCACCGCACATCAAGTTAAATGGCGGTTTGGTCCAAGGGGTCCTTCATGTCTAAATGTGAATTTAAATGACTCGAGTGACCCATTTTTCATGAAATAGCACATGCTGCGGATTTCAGTTTCATGTCATAACTACAATCATAATGCAAATGAGCTAGAACTTTCACATATTGTGTACATACATTTTCTCTTGCCGTTACATTAAAACAATTACTCATAGGACATTTTATTTTTTCGATTTCAACCGCACTACATTTTGGTCAAAATCCTGCCTTATCATACCATCTCCTTTGATTACCTCAAGACTTCTCGTCGTGATGCAGAGAATTAGAGAATTCGTTAAAAATGAGAGTTACAGCATCATGTAAGTGTTACCTTGTATAATTTGCCGTTCATCAGACAGCCGGATGTTCTACACTCTCCACAACATTCTCCGGGTCTGTTGAAACGTAATTGATCCTGCGGAACAAAAATTTAAGACATTTTCTCAAAAAATAAAATAAAACAATCATAGGCAATATTAATGTCAGCTTTGAAGGTTCTGCTAAAGCCATTGTAATCCATTCTAATAATATCAGAGACCACCAGGGCTTTATATCTCTCCAGTTTGGGCACACACTATTTGGGTGGAGTCCGAACTCATAAAGAGAATCAATTTTAGATGCTACTCAAAGTCAGAAAATGAAAATCAGATACAAAGTTCACTGCTAGCTCACCTGAGATGGCTTACCATAATGAGTTTTCTTGATCAATTTCCTTTTATTTTGTATATTTTTTATTGTCAAAAAATACTACATGCATAGTTTGGGTGTAGGGAGATGGAGTACCAACATTAAATCCAACAGGGCTGGTTTAAAATTGTGACCACATTATAATATTTTCTCTCTATTTTCAGATTTATTTACTGTTTTTTTAGATGCCCAAACCTTTCACTTTAAATACATATTATTTATTGAATATTATTCTAATATTTTGCTCAATGATTTGTTGTGTGACCATGGTTTTTGTCAAACAACAACCATTTCCTTGTAAGGGAGGGCCCTCAGTGGCCGAGTGGTCTAAGGCGATTCACTGCATGGTGACCGCTAGCCTCACACCACTGAACCGGTGTTGAGGCTAAGAATGTCCAGTGGCTAAGAGTGTCCAGCGGCTATCTTCTAACTCATCCAGGACACTTTCCTTCACATTGGGGACAAGTGTCCGTCCTTGGTTGCAATAGAAAAGGATATGAAAAGGGACACTAATCACCAGGACATTCTTATCCATCACAGCGGCACAAGTTCGAGCCCCGCTGGTACAAGTGTGAAATTTGACCAGTTAATTGCCGATGGGTGATGGTTCTCTCCGGGTACTCCGGCTTCCTCTGCCATCCAAACTGGCTGTCACCATATGAGTGAAATAACTTTGAGTGTGACATTAAGCCAAGATTGGGATTTACAGCGCCTGTATCAGTGGTTTTTGCATTACCACTCACCAATGATATCTGTTTGACACCACATTAAACCCCTCGATGCCTGTGGCATCACTGGGTCATTCTCCCAACGTCAGAGTGTGTATAACCTCCAAACCGTCCGTAAACAACAGGGGATATACACTCTGATGCCATGAGAATGCACTGGGTATGACTTGGTTTTTGACTAATTTGGTGGTTATGCAACACCACCCACAACAAAGATACTTGGAATGACATATTTATTCTTTCATAATCACAATAATATCGGAATATGTAGGGCAGACTCCCCATAGCTTCAGTCATGTACTATGCTATGACAAATCATACATTGTCTCTGGTGTTCAGATTCCAAGATGCCTCCTGACTGCAGGGGTGGTACCCCTGAACGGTCGCCTACTCCACCTTAACTGTACTAGTCACTGGGTTGCCGAGAGCAAGCATGGAGAGGTTTTCCCTGAGCGGTCAATAAAGTCATTCGTCGAGAATAAATTTTGGGAGGCACAAGTCTGTTTGAGTCAGTTGGGGATTAATTTGGTGTTCAACCTCTATATGTTAACTTACAAGTTTACAGGGTGTACATTTCTCCTCCTGGCATGAAACGCTGACATGTCCATTCGTCTGATTGACACAGTGACAACTCTTACATCGTCCATCACTCCACGTCTGACCGGGCTGCACTCACGGATAAAGGGTGATAATTTTAATTTTGCAACAAAAATATTACGGTGTTCAAGATGGTCACTTTATAAAGTATGTAATGTAACAGTTTGATCACTTTAAAACACACTTCAGAAGCCAATTCTAAAAATTATATTCAGCTGTAATTGTTGAAAATGTCATGAGGTTGGCAAAAAATATTGTGCTCCAGTCAGTTTTTTTTTTTTGGTCAAAAGGTGGTCCAAAACTAATTGAACCTTATCGTAACTGAACTACCTGCTCATCACCCCACAAAACTGACACCAGTAATGACAAACGGTAATCCCTCTAACAAGTCAATCACAGAAAGTGAAATTTTGCATCACAAAGTCAGAGGATGATCAAATGTATTAAAACCGGAAGTTGACAAAATGGTTCAAACTTATGTAGATAATCCATTATTTCTTTGTTATTTTTAAGACAGCTGTGATCAAATTTATTAGCACAGCCTATTGAAATTTGATAGAGGGGTTGAATTATTAGAGGGATTACTGGAGATGTGACAATACAGTATTCAGTCTGTCAGAGGGGAGGTAACTGCATGGCATGTCGACTCCAATCTTCCTCTTTTTGTGGAAGCTGAGGTGGTCACATAAAGAGTGCTTGCATTTACTGCTGCCGATTTGGTGCCAAACTCTGAGGGAGCAGGTTCGAATCCCACATGAAACTGGCCCATCCAGTACAAGCATTGTGCTAATTACCAAGAAAATGTCACCCTTAACTGAATTGGATCAACATGTAAATACCATTTATTGTCGTAGAAATAATCTAATGTATGCTGTGATTGGTCGGATGGTCTTGTATTTTCTTAAGAAGCCAATGAAAATGCTTGATTTCTGTTTGAAAATTTGAATTGGATCAACATGTAAATACTATTCTGGTCTCGGGAATGGTCAGTTCAGACAGGTGTCGTAGAAATAATCTAATGTATGCTGTGATTGGTCAGATGTTCTTGTATTTTCCTAACAAGCCAATGAAAATGCTTGATTTCTGTTTTGAAAATTTGAATTGACCAATCATAGTGAGTGTTTTAAAACAGGAAGATACATGTATCCCCGGATAGACTGGAATTTCTATAAATAATACAACTCACCATGTACGTCGTTAGATTACCATCCAGAGCTTCATATTTACAAGTTGGGATGACGATAACAACTGGGAAAACATCAAAGAAACAGATGTCAAATCAGCGTAGTCTGTCTAATTATCAGACCTCAAACAAGCCATACATGTTTGCACTGCTATCTGTATAGTCAACAAGAGTCAAAATTGGTTCCAATTCTAGGACTCTTTGGCGCGCAACAATCTGCCTTTCCGACTTTAAACTCTTAGACAAAAGAATCGATTGCATTGACACTTAATTTCCAGCTTCAATTTGTGGTTCGTATTTTTCCCCTCCTTCCTATGGCTACAGCATGGAGACTATTTTTAATCCGTGATAACCGGAATATTTTCAATTTGACGTTGCCAAAATTATCATGAATGGAAGCATAATGGTCCTTTCTTGGAAAAGTAAGATAACTTAATGCATATTTGCCATATTAACACCAGTTATCAATAGATACAAATATGCTGTATGGTGTAGATATAGGCAGGAGATAACGAACAACAAAATTACACAGTCATGCGTCCAAGAATCGAAGTGGGAAAGGGGGATTAGCTTTCCCAAAATACAGTATTGCCTTGTTTGGGAATTCAGTGACTGGAACTTTAGGCCTGAAAACCAACAGGGTGTTACTTCCCTCTTGATGATCTTCAGTTTGGACACAATGCACCTACAACCTAGAACTACATGTACATAGAGAGGTCACATTTCAAAATGAATAGGTTTCTTGTTTACCATGGCTCGATGGTATACATGAAATTTGGTCACATTCTACACCGATGATTTGAAGTTATAACATTGAAAAGATTCTCAACTATTCTTTGATGTTCGGGCTGAGTGACCTTGAACCTTGACAAGCTCAACATCATTTTAATAAGCAGCACATCGTCTCTTCCAAATGTATCCACTCACAAAAAAATTTGAATTTTCAATGATTTCCTGGTTTTTGGGTTACAGTATGTGACATTGACCCTTAATTGGTATGTGACATCGTCTCTCTGTGTGTATTCACTCACAAATATAGACCAGATACAAAAGGATGGACAGATGGAAATCCCACTCTGCCATTTTGATGGGCACTATCAACTACATTGTATTTAACACACATTCAAATGTCATGTATCAAATACTTACCACATATAAGTGACTCACACCCACATTCAAAGGTCATCTATCAAATACTTACCACATAAGTTGACTCACATTCACAATCAAAGGTCATCTATCAAATACCTACCACATACAAGTGACTCACACTCACATTCAAAGGTCATATATCAAATATCTACCACATATAAGTGACTCCCACCCACATTCAAAGGTCATGTATCAAATATCTACCACATATAAGTGACTCACACCCACATTCAAAGGTCATGTATCAAATATCTACCACATATAAGTGACTCACACTCACATTCAAAGGTCATCTATCAAATACTTACCACATATAAGTGACTCACACCCACATTCAGCAGACATCTTTCTCATCTCAGAACCCTACAATCAACAATATATTAAATTAATGATCTCTTCAATCCAACTAGTCACACATTTTATTTAATAATCTAAAACCCTCTCACTCATGTTACAGAGAGCATGTCTCTTAATTCGATATATATCATATATTCTTGACTTTATTGGGCAAAACGACCTTTCTTACCTCCATTTTAGAGAGGTTGTTCTCGCTAACGTGATCAAATAGGGCTCCACGTTAAAGTCAATTATATGTGTAGGTGTTTTTGTCTATAAAGAATAGCTATCAGTTTCCGGATACAGTGGTATCCATTTCTTTAATAGGACCATCTTGAGATCGAACTCGCTAGCCTTGTACGGCATGAATCGACGTCATTTATAATACCCACGCAACATCACGTCAAGGTTAGGCACCATGCACTGCTTTAACATTGGCAATTAGTAAAGCAAAAATTGGAAAACAGATATCATAGTGGCTTTCAAAATACAGAAAATCCAAACAACTTTGAAGATGTTATTGTCTCGAATTTAACTAGTCATTTGCAAACAGAAGGCATCATCTGTAAAAGTCTGTGAATAGATTAATACAGCATTACCAATGTAAAGAAATGATTCGTTGCCTATCAGCATGATGTCACATGATGTTGTTTTGTACCTTTAGCGACTAAAGAGTTCGATCTCTCCATAACATTTATTGTAAGGCTGAATCAAATTTATCTCCAGCATCACAGGCACTTGTTGAAAAGATAATGACAAGAGAGCTCGCGAGGCATTTTTTCATATATTTTTTTCTTCTACACTGAGCAAATATATTTTCCGGCAAATCGATGCAGTACAAGTTCTCGGAGTTACCTTCAAGAATACAACAACTCTTCGACTCCAATTTTCAAGAACATTATTTTGGCAAAACTTTGAGACAGCAATGTGCAGAAACAAAAATATTTTTTCCATGTGGGGAATAAAAAGGGTCGACGCGGCACTAATAAAATGACAAGGCGGTGCCTGTTAAGCTAGAAATTAATTTTATTCATCTTTTTTTTAAAAGTTTTTGGAGTCGGGTCTGCCCAATTCTCATCAATATTGTTTATATTTCATTCGTTAGCCACACTGAAAGTACAGTACAGTTTATATTCTCCCCACAAAAATTATATTCAGTTTAATCATCACCCCAGACAGTCAACCCACCACACACAATTCCCCCATCTTACCTCTCTACAATCTGGCACGGGTGCCTTGGGGCATTTCTCCGGGCAAGCTGAAAGAAACATTACGGTAAATGCTTATTACAAGGAGTGTGATTCAAGTTTTTATCAGAATTATGGTATAAATCCCTTAAATAATTCAATCACAGGAAGTAAAGTTTTCCACCATAAAATCTGATGGAGATCAAAAAGTTGACAAAATTTTCCAAAATCATGCAGATAATCCATTATGTCATTTCAATGATTTTAGAGATTGATCAAATTTATTGGAAATTCAGATTGAATTTTGATCTGGGGATTGAATTATTACAGGGATTACCACAGCTTCTCTTTCTTGACTTCCTTATTTAAGGATGTCCGCTTGTGGTAAATCAAAGTAATTAACTTTTTAAATAATGTGTGTTGTTGTATTCACAATTGTGTAATATGAGGAAAAACAAAGAAAAAAATATAGGTTGGTGTGCATTTTTTAGCTGTAGGCAACGTAAAGTGGACTGCCCCATGCTCAATTTGATAACCCAGAAATCATAGGGAACAGCCCTAGTTTTGAAGCATATTCATGAAAAAATCATGTAAATAGTATTTAACTTTTTCTTATATTCTAACTGTTTGCAGATAATCACATTGTCTATTAAAATTTATCAAATTGGATGGATGTTGGTGTGCAAAATTCTCGGCTAGAAGGCTTTTAAAGGAAATCCCTATATCTTAACCTAGGAAACGGAGATAATCCAATAGGAAAATCAGGCAAAATGGCCGCCAAAGCCAAAACCACCAGCGGACATCCTTAAGATTAAAGCCTGGTAGACACGACCAAGTTTTCCTTGGTTTACTCATACACATGATGTAGGAAACTGGACAACCCAAGAAAATGATGTTCAGTCATGCATCATGAGAGGCTTAATTGACAGCAAGAATAGTAATCCAGAGGAATAATTTTTCTCCAGGTATGTGGAGCACAAAAAAAATCACGTCAGTTCTATTCGTGCAAAAAATTTAGAGGCACGCTTGGAATGTGGAGGTCCTAGAGGGGGGTGTCCGAATTTCTGGCATTTGGTACAAGAGGTTTAGAATTACCCCAACAGTATTGCACAAATATGTAATCATTATGCACAAGGTAAGTATTAAAGTATAAGGTGTCTTCATATAAAATGGTGGTCAGTCATTCACACGGAGACCTGGAAACTAGACAAGGACCTTACGAGTCAGATGACCCGACACAGCACATGATATCCACACAAATAACATTCAAATGTCAATCCATAATTTATATGAAACAGGGCTGTTCAGATGATCGAGTCGATCTCTTGAGTTGGTAAAATCTGTCGATCACTCTCCTGGATTATGTTTTGCGCGAGTGATGCATCTTTCCAATTACAAGCGTCTAGTCTGTCATTCATAATTCAGCCGTCTTCCATTAAAGAATATCCGCGTCCATAATCCAAAGACCTATTCCATATTCCATATAACAGTATTGGCACCAAATTAAAAAAGACAATCATAGTATACATAGGTTAGTTACCTGCAGCAGAGAAGCGGTCAACAGTTTTCAATGATGCCGACAAGACATCATGATGTTCCAAAAATATAAAATCCATATCGCTGATCAGTTTTCTTAATCCATAATAATCATTGTAAAGACATCATCATCTAGAGAATGATGTATCTCAGTCATGCTTTGATTGTGACTGCTCATATGAGCATCATGAGGATCTTGAAGTACATGGGTTCATACGGCCCCTAGCCCCAGGTTAAGCGGAATTCGACACGTACGTTACGAAACGTAATGCCATAGATCTTGCACGCTATGCTCGTATTTTGCTATCAGCACGCGATATGTATCGCCAAATTTGAGAAACTTTGAGAGGAGGTGCTTGGTGGAATAGCCCTCTTTTACAAGTTTCCGCAACAATGTTTTGTGACGTTGATTAAAATCATCACATTTAACACAGGATCTAGCAAATGCTACTAGGTGAGATATGTATATGCCATATGCAGGTCCCACTGGAATATTACTGTCCAGAAAGGGATAGTTTATGATGTCGAAATAGTAATCATCTCTTTTGTCATAAAGTCGACGATAGAGAATGCCCGCTTCATTTTTATCGAGATATAGATCTAAATATAATGTACCTGTAGGGCTATCTGTAGTTTCCTTCCAATCCAGTGAAGGTGGATATATATCCTTCACTGCATCATTTATATAGCGATTATCCACAGCGAGAAGATCGTCTATATATCGTTTGGTGAATGAGAAGTAACCGGATTTGAATGGATCAGTTTTTGAAAGCGCCTGCATATGGTCATTTTCGTAAGAGAACAGATACAGGCCAGCCAACAGGGGTGCACAATTAGTACCCATTGGAATACCTATATGCTGCTGATATATTGTGTTGCCAAAGGATATGTGACGCTTATATACGAAAAACTCCTTTGAGTGTGATGGTAATAAAGCCGATTTTTTTTTTCCACTCCAAAACCTGCCATATAAGATTTTTCTTGAAGTTTACATGCTGAAATATCCCCTTCGAAAAAAACTGAGATGTTCAGTTGCATAAAAATGGAGATATGATCGATCAAAATGTGCTCCCGGGCTTATTTTAGTATTTTGGGGCATTTTCATGAAGGGTTTTCTCCTTTAGCAAAAAAATGACACCTCAAACCAAAATCATTCGTGGTTCTTTCCAATAAACAAACTTCCTAATATATTGTGTGACAAAATTATTTCGGTTTGAGGTGTCATATTTTTGCTGTAAGAGAAAATCCTCACTGTAAATGCTTCAAAAATACCATATCAGACCGAGGAACACATTTTGATCAATCATATCTCCATTTTTATACAACGGAGCATCACAATTTTTTCGAGGCTGATATTTTAGTATGTAAACTTCTAGAAAAATCTGATTTGGCAGGTTTTGGATTAAAAAAAAATTCAGCTTGAGTACCATCTCGCACAAGGGAGTTATTCCCGTATTGTCGTCACATATCCTTTCACATAGATATTTTTAATGAGCAATTCAAGCAACTCTATAAACAAACAAACATCCCATGAATGATATCTCTTGTATATAGTAGAGCTAAAGAATGCTTCATGGTTTCCGACATTAATATATCTACGATCAGTTTTCTTGAACACAGATACTATTAATGAACTTAGACGGTCAATAAGGTCCTGATGAGGGATTGTAGTATAGAGAGTCCATTTGAGAGTGATCAACAGCTCTCCTGAAGAAAAAAAAAGAGAGTGACGAAGAGCAAGTGATCACTCTCCTTTCAAACTGAGAAACTGTCGAGTCCAATCTATATGCAGAGATCTTCTGCTATTCACACTGATGATGCAAGTATGACCTACAATGTTGCAGTTACTATAGAATGTAGTTGCCATCATAATACCATGACTCATGTCTTAAAGTTTAAATCTGTGGTCATATCATTTTCAAGATGGTCTTCTACTATAATTTTTACAATTTCAATGTTATTAATGTTATTCTAGTGCACAGCAACAAAAGCACGTTAGAACTTGTGATGTGTCACAAATCTATCTAATCTGCATTGCCACGATGTCCCGCAGATTGCGCAGGATGCTCAAGTATGACATCAAGAATGTCATCATCTCTGATGTAAAAGAGAGCCGTGAATGCTTCTCTCCCATTGTTGAAAGCTGCTTTTCAATCCTCTGTGACAGAATATGAGTGAAATGTTCATTGGGTTTCATTATTGATGTCATTATCTTGAATGTGAAGTACACTTACACAAGTACCACAGTTACACTTTAACACTCTTGAATCACATCTTGAAAAAGCAGTGTTTTAAATAATTTTAATCTAACTCTCCAAAACTGCAGTTTGCACACAGCCTGTATGTTTCAATGAGAACAAACTCTGTGATTGGCTGGAAGTTCTTCCAATTTTCTCTACAAGCCAATGAAATACCGGATTTCTTTTTGAAAATTTGAATTGACCAATCAGATGTTCCAAAACTTGAAGATATCCCATGATGCACTGGTGTGTATATAAAAATAGCTAAAATTTCTTCTGTTTATACAAACTTACAGCACTGATAATGTGGGCAACACTCTCCAGGGTTGGTGGTGAATAATTCCATAGGCCCGATACACTGAGGAACCCGACTATCACAGGTCTCATGTTGACAGACAACCAGGTAACTCTCACAACAGCCTCCCTGAGATTTGATTAGTACCGCCTGCTCCCCCTTCTTCAGGGTAGGATGTACCAAAGGAAAACATACTACATTGGTGCAGTCCGCTGTGGGTATAAAATGTCAGAGATTTCAGATGTAGATTTAACCCTGATTTTTACAACTACTCGTCATCACTTGAAGATATGGTTATCACTCAGAATTAGACAGGGATCAATTATATTAGAATGACTGATTGAATTTTAATAGGGTGATTTAATAATTAAGTGGATTCAACGATCAGGTTATTGATAGCTGACCAGTCTTTTTTTTTTTTTCCTTTTTCAGTTCTTGCACACACCATGTAAATTGTCTACTTAATACAGACAATAGAAGTTGGCTTGGTCAGCTCGAGGAATAAATTGGAACGATATGCAAGAGGTGGGAAAAATTAACGTCTGGTGACTAAAAAATAATCATATGACTCTACAAGAAAGTATTCGTCGACAGCTAACATTAAGACCCGAGAATATGGTGGATTCTCGGACGTAGCCTTAGTATCTCAGCCGAGCTTTTCTTCAAGAAGTCCCAGGTGATTCTGATTGGTATATGTTGAACTGCTGACAAGGGCCACAAGGAAGAACAGATTCTTGTTGAAACTGATTGTGTATTACCCTCTTGAAATAAAGATATTATTATTATCATTATTGGCTGAAGCTCTCTACTCATTGCATAAAAAAGGTCAGACCCAGAGATATTTAACCGGACATGTGTGGATGGTCTTTTCACACTCATACTTACATGGAGTACTTGGAATTTCAGGTGAGCGTGTCGTAAAACCTGGTATTGCTGTAATATATAAGAAGATTGTATTTATTGTATAATTAATATCTCCGAGACAAACTAATGGAAATATTGCGAAGGTGAAAGCATGATCACATAAATAAAACACTAATACTGAATCACATACAGATACATGTACACATGATCTTTGGTCATTTTAATTAGTTTGACAAGAAGTAGCGTAGGCCCTAAACATTCAGATAAAGAGTAAACTTATTGGTCACCAGGTTTATTTTGCATAATGTATGACTTAAAGATCTCCAAACGAATTTCATGAAAAATGCCTCAAAGGTGAAATGCAAAGGTTTTCATATTTTCAGTTTTTTCATTGAAATGTCAGCCTAACTACTTCATTTGAATTTACTTGAAGTATTTTGTCTCCTGGCAGCTTTTGAAAAGTGCTTCGAAGTTGTTATCTCAAGGTCGGCCGATTTCAAAAATGAAACCCTTGTTTGACGCCGGTTTGTGATGTCATATCAGACCACCTGGCCGGTCTTCAGTACTTGTAACGTTCATTCTCCGGGCTGGTCTGATGTGACATCACAATCAAGGAAAGATAAGCGATGACGTTTTGTAAATCTGAATTCAGCTGGGCTGGGGGTACCAACTTTTAAAAAGATTCTAGCAGACAAAGTAATTAAAATTAATCCAAGTGAAGTAGATATTCTGGTGTTTCTATCATTATTCAACCTATATTAAATGTAAAACAGAGAATTTAAATAATGTCATTTTCTTCAAAATGTCTCAATATTGTTTTTGAACAATTCCAAATTGGATAATGTAATAAAAATGGGGGCCAGCAGGCTTTTCTTCAAGACAGTATAATGCCTACATGATGCCTACATGGTCATAATGCAAAATTACCCCATTTTTGCCAGATCAGTTTGCTTTTTCGTCGAGGAACGATCAAATTTATGAGAAAATTTTTAGCTAAAATTTGGGGGTGATTGAATGGTAATAGGATGATGGAATTATTGGAGAGTTTAGCGAAACCAGACAATTGTATTCAAATAACAGTACACAAAAGAACAATTACGAGTAGGTGTCTCAGCTCCATGGGTTGTCGGCCCTGGTGTGGGTATCTCAGCAGAGATTACGTTTGGTGTTTGGGCACCCTTGGATGTGGTTGATACCAGTACTGTTGGTGTCCTGCTGGAGGAAGGAGAAACTGTCGACAGGCTTGGTGTAGTTCCTGAAATTTAGGAACAGAATCTCGGTTCATACTCCATGTAAGAATCATGAGACAATGCATACAAGTCTGGGGACAACAATAAGTCTAGACAAGAGCTTTTTCAGCTGCACAAAAACTCAGACAATAGCCTCCTGCATGAAGTATCTACCAGAATCTCGAATTGAAAGAACATCAGGCACAGTCTTGAGAGCTGAATGTATTCAAAGGACTTGCAATGTGTATGAATTGTTGCTCATCTTGCCAACATGGTGAAAAGGTTAATGAATCTGACATTGAAAATTCTATGATAACTGAAAGGTTTTTAAAGCTTTGTATCTTATATAGATTCTCAGATTACAGGTCGCATCAATGGTGTCTTAAACGGACCAATCAACATCACAATCTCATTAAAAGCAGGCTCCCCATCTTGCATGTCACTGATTGAACATCTGAGACAGAGACCCAGGTGTCCATGTTCAAACATGGCTTTCGGTACATTGTAGATCAGGTGTCTGGTCCGTCTAATTTTACAATGAGGGAGTGACAGGTGTAGGGCCTCTCAGCTTATATATTTTAGCTTGTTTCATCAGATGAATATTTTATTCTCTAGAAACCATGATGATATTTGATTAATATTAACAGAATTTATATATCAATCAATTTCAGGATAGATTGCTCTGTTCATAATATCTCGAGGTCAACATGTCTTCGCCATGCAGTTCTGGTCTAATGTTGACGTTTTCAAAGGTATATCCTAAATCGTGGACAAGCAAATGGGGTGTTGTTAATGGGGTGTTGTTAATGGGGTGTTGTTCCCAGATCTACATGAGCAACAAGTAAAGGTGGAGAACGTTTTTTTGTTGATCTGGTTTTATTCAGATTGTCAAAGTCGTGGACTGCTCTTTCACTCATTAATGATTGTTCAATCACCTGAGGTCACTGGATGCGCCCTTTAATCTGGGAGCCTAAGAGGGTATAGCAATATGTATAAAATAGGTCGAGGAGGGGGGCTTTGAGATTTCAACTCATTAAGATTAGTCCATAAAACAAAACAAACATTTTGAATAATTCAAAAATTACCACAGCCAATTTCATCGCTCGTACAATCCACAGCACCATCACATCGTAAATGTATTGGCAGGCATTGTCCACCATCGCACATGAACTCTCCCACGGCACACGACTGGCATTGACACTCACATAAACTCATATCCATGAATGAACGGAGACCCTGACAGATGGAAACACAGACAGACAGGAAGGATACAGATACATCCTGAACAACCATAGAAAGTTATGAAAATAATTAATTCATATTTCTCAACCTGGGGTAGAATTTCACAGATTGCAGAGAAATAAAGACTTATTTTGATAGAGAAGAAAATTGCCATTACTTTTTTGGGACCGATTCAGACAATTCTGAAAATACAGGACTGTTACTTCATTGAAGGATGGATGAATCACTAAATTAATAATTTATCACTTGATATTAGAAGCCTATAAATTGAGAAGTATGACTCTTCACTAACGAGTCCCACTCTGCACACTTCCCTAACCAACAGCAGCCAGGTGCTTCACATGCATCTATGAATAACCCACAGTGCTTTTAATTTAGATTTTCAAGAGATTCGCCATTTGGCGATCGAGTAATGGCAAGTAAATTATTTTTTTTGCTCTCCGAGGACTACAGAGTGTTTTGCACAAAAGAGTTATCTCCAATGTAAAAGTGCTAGTCTGCTTCCAATGCCAACCACGTGGACTTCACACAGAAAATTAATTCAATGGTTGTAACGTGGACTGATTGTTCTATAATCAGTGATTGAGCAGACAAGTTTTGGTGGGTAAATTTGAAGTAATTCTATGCTTTGAAAGTGCTCTCTAGTGGAAGTTGTTTTTTCACTGCTATGCAAGTCCGTGATTCCGTCAATTCCTGTGCAAATTCAGCAGTCAATAAAACTTGTTAGCTAGCTTAGCTCACGTCGACGACTAAACATGTTGAGTACCAATAATTTACTCGCCACTTGAACAAACTTCTCGATTTCTCCTTGCTGTCAACTAATCGAATGTTTTAGTTGTTGTTGCCTATTTTTTCAATGGCGAGTAGGTGTCCATTTATTTCGAGGACTGACACAGCTGTTAGCTATAATTCTACTATATCTTTGGCTTCAATTTCAAGCAAGCAACAAACATAATTTCCAGCATGGAGCAAGTGTCAGTGACAACTGAGAAAGCACCAAAATGGCATATGGTACAGGTGTAATTGCAATCATGGAAGTATGACATTTTCTATTAACTTCCTCCCCCAGCAGCATCCCCACTGTGGGAGGAAGATAATAGAAAGTTTCATACTTTTGGTTTGACGGACTTTTGATGATATAGATACTTACAGGAGCACAAGTGGGGCACTGTGGCGGAGGCTGACAAATCACCTCGCCATTGAAACAGGAACACGTCTGGCAAGCTTTGTTGAACACAAAATGTCCGGGCTATATGTAAAATAAAACATTAGGCTCCTTGTAATTCTGTAATGGACTGTGCATCTGATCATAAAAAATTGGATCCTCCCTTCCCCTCAGTAACAAGCAGAGGAGCCTGGCTTGTGATGGCATTTCAGTCCCAGCTCTCCTCATGCTTATATATGGTATTTAGCACATGTTTCCAACCTAAAGTTACCAAAACATTCATTGTGATAAGCATAGTTACCCTTTCATGGGATAATATGCACACAAAAAAATCACATTATGAGTAGTAAAAATCATTTCCACATGTAAAAGCATAGGGAAAGCTGGGAATTAAATGGTGAAACAGTGAAGTGTGTCAGTGTTATTGTAGAAAGATCCCATTTTCAGTAAACTTCTTACACATGATATTAGTGCAATTATTTAATATCTGAATGCAGCTCAAACGGTCATGTAACTTTCTCTGCATTATAATTCTAAGCAGCTTTTAGCTAGAAGCACAGAGGACTTTTGACAAATGGATAGGCTGCAGCTGGATTTCCTGCCAATATTCTCTGCAAACAAATGAAAAGACTGGACTTTTCTTTTAACTTTGAATCAGCCAATTAAATTGTTTCAAAACCAGAAGACATCCCAAAACACCATGATTAGCTGGATTTCCCACCAATATGATACACCAACCAATGAAAATACTGAAATCCCCGTCTTGCACAAAATTCAATTTAATCCTTTAACAATAGAGCTGCGCCAACAGCACCAGGTGCATGGAGTCCTGGTTCACAGTGGTTCATTCATCCACTCTCCTTCCTATCTCTTAAGCATAGGGCAGGTGTTTAACTATTGATAACTGGTGTAAATATGACGAGAGATCCTGAAGGATCTTGGCGCCCACCATTGTTTGATAATTGTAAGCTAATGACAACAGGATCTTTTTGTCCATTGTTACTAAGAACAAACGATTGATTTGTAATTTTGTTTGCAGAATTTCGAATTTGAGCGAAAAAGATCGAAAAAGGGACACTGGAAAACACCAAGATATTTATCTATCTAAGGTTCAGGAGTTTCAAGATTTCTAGAAACTGTACTTGATGTCGGTTGTTATAATACATGTACAAGTGAAATGAGCAAAGTTAGTCTTAAAGTGAATGTCCGGAGGATCCTTCATCTTCGTTTTGTAGTGTTTTTTTTTGTTTTTTTTTGCATGTGTCATCATTGGGTACTGGAAGCGAAGACTAATCTCTTTGACACTTTGGCATGAGCCCTGATTATCTCCCTTGGATCGAAACACACAGTAGTCTACAGTTGTCGAGTTGTGACGTTTCACAAGAGTGACATCCCTTCAGCAGACAAAACGGTGGGGCAGTTCACTTGCAACGGCATGGACTAAAGTAAACTGATTTAAAATTTGAAGAAATACATTTTAATTCGGAATCATTTGAACTCCTTGATATAGAAGGTGAAAGTATGGATATTCTCTATAGTCAATATATAGAATATGCCCCATCGTTTGATAAGCCGACTCTTGTGATGCAACATCACAACTCGGGAATACAGTATTAATTTGAAGCGTAACTTGGATTTTCGAATCGGACGAAAAAGGTATCTTGCACAACTGGACCACAAAGGGAACCTGTATACCAAATTTGAGAAAGATCTATGCAGCACTTCCTGAGAAATCACGATAAAATTTCATGGGAAAATCCAAAATGGCCGCCTGGTGGCTATATTGAATTTTCGAATCGGACCGAAAAAGGTATCTTGCACAACTAGACCCCAAGGGGAACCTATGTACCAAATTTGAGAAAGATCAATGAGGTACTTCCTGAGGAATCACGATAACAATGTTTCATGGGGCAATCCAAGATGGCCGCCTGGAGGCCATATTGGATTTTCGAATCAGACCAGAAAAGGTATCTTGCACAACTAAACACCAGGGAGAACCTGTGTATCAAATTTGAAAAAGATCCATGCAATAGTTCCTGAGAAATCGCAATAACAAAGTCTCATGCGAAAATCCAAGATGGCCACCTGATGGCCATATTAGATTTTGGAATCGGACCAGAAAAGCTACCTTGCACAACTAGACCACAAGAGAAACCTGTGTACGAAATTTAACAAAGATCCATGCATCAGTTCCTGAGAATTTAAGATAACAAAATTTTATGGGGAAATTCGAAATGGCCGCCTGGTGGCCATACTGGATTTTCAAATCGGACCGAAAAAGTATCTTGCACAACTGGACCACAAGGGGAACCTGTGTACCAGATTTGAGAGAGATCCATGAAGTACTTCCTGAGAAATCACGATAAAGTTTCATGGGGAAAACAAAGATGGCTGCCTGCATGGTGGCCATAATGGATTTTCAAATCGGACCGAAAAAGGTATCTTGCACAACAACCTGTGTACCAAATTTGAGGAAGATCCATGCAGTACTTCCTGAGAATTCACGATAACAAAGTTTCATCGGGAAATCCAAGATGGCTGCCTGGTGGCCATATTGGATTTTCGAATCGGACCAGAAAAGGTATCTTGCACAACTAGACCCCAATGGGAACCTGTGTACCAAATATGAGAAAGATCCAAGCAGTAGTTCCTGAGAAATCACGATAACAAAGTTTCATTGGGAAATCCAAGATGGCCGCCTTGTGACCATATTGGATTTTCGAATCGGACCAGAAAAGGTATCTTGCACAACTAAACCCCAAGGGGAACCTGTGTACCAAATTTGAGAAAGATCCATGCAGTAGTTCCTGAGAAATGACGATAACTATGTTTCACGGGGAAATCCAAGATGGCTGCCTGGTGGCCATATTGGATTTTCGAATCGGACCAAAAAAGATATCTTGCACAACTAGACCCCAAGGGGAACCTGTGTACCAAATTTGCGAAAGATCCATGAAGTAGTTCCTGAGAAATCGCGGTAACAAAGTTTCATGGGGAAATCCAAGATGGCCGCCTTGTGGCCATATTGGATTTCCGAATCGGACCAAAAAAGGTATCTTCCACAACTAGACCCCAAGGGGAACCTGTGTACCAAATTTGAGAAAGATCCATGAAGTAGTTCCTGAGAAATCGCGGTAACAAAGTTTCATGGGGAAATCCAAGATGGCCGCCTTGTGGCCATATTGGATTTTCCAATCGGACCAAAAAAGGTATCTTGCACAACTAGACCCCAAGGGGAACCTGTGTACCAAATTTGAGAAAGATCCATGAAGCAGTTCCTGAGAAATCGCGGTAACAAGAATTGTTTACGGACGGACTGACGAAGGACGGACGGACGACGGACCATCATCTGGTGATGGTGGGCTAATAAATATGAATAAATTATCCTACTTCTCCAAGAAAGGACATTTATGCTTACATTTATTATGATTACGAAAACTGTTCAGTTATCAGTGATTGAAAATATTTTATTCGATAAAGAGATAGAAAAGAGAGTGGATGAATGAACTGCTGTGAAATACGGCTCAATGCACCTGCCGGTGCTATTGGCATAGCTCTATTATTAAAAGATTAAATTGAATTTTGTGCAAGTGGGGGATTGTTCTTGAAAGTTTGGATCAAATGTTTCAAAACTGGAAGCTATCCCATGATGCAATGGGGTTCCTAAAATGATTCATTAAATTCACATTGTTGACGTCTCACCCTGAAGGCTTTCTCGTCCACAAAACAGATACATTCTGACTTCGGTACACACTTCACGCCATCACAGTAGAGTCCTTCAGCGCACCCTTCGCTGGGGCATGAGGATGTTTCCATTCCGGCATAGCAAGGAATTATGGGTCGTCTGGAGGGGGTAGGGCCGGAGGCTGTCCTGGTAGGGCTGAAAGTTGTTGTTGCAAGGCCGGAGGGTGTCGTAGTGGATGGTACTTTGGAAAAAATGAAAAATCGTTCATCAGAAAACCTGGCAAGAAGATGGCAATGAAAGGCTAACCTTATGGAATTGCATCCCCTTACAGAAATTTAAGGTTGCGGGGAGCTCCCGCTAAGCTCCCGGGCTCATATGTTAACTTGTGCGAGCTATCTGCTACCTTGCGCGAGCTATCCGCTACCTTGCGCGAACTAGTGCGAGCTAACCAGCAGATCGCGAGAGCCAGTGCAAGCTACCTGTTAACTCGCGTGAGATACCCGCTACCTCGCGTTCACTATCATAGATTGTTTCTAGTACTCACCGCAAGTTTGCGCTACCTAGCATCATCGCAGAGTTTCAAACCTGCTAGCTCGCGAGAGGTAGCGCAAGTTTGCGGGAGCTATCGCAAGTTTGAGATATTTGATAGTCTCTGCACTCTTGAGATTCCACATCATTACTATTCCGGTCCAGCTAGGCCTTCCTTGAACCAACATCTGGAAAATCTGGGTCAGTCTGAGTTGACCAGTGTGTAGGAATACATAATAAAATTCCAAAGTTCCCTTCCACAGAAGGCCAAATAATCTGTTCTCTGCAGTGCTACAGATATTTACTTATGTTTTCACATTCTTGTGAATGATAAACTGTCTTTAGATATGGGATTAGTGCCCTTTTATCCTTGGTATTTCCTGCCCTGGAAATGGACTACTTTTGAATGGGGAGGGATGGTGTGTGATGCAGTCAGCATTTGAAAAATTGGAGGGAGAAGCTGTTATACATCTCAGTTCAATGGATGTATCTATAAGGGAGAGCCATTTCATGCTGTTTCATTAGTTTCTGGTAAGTACATCCTCTTTTAAATGATCAAGCAATATCATAGCTGAGTTTTGCCTGAAGTGAACATAGTGAGAGTAGGAGAGGGTTTAATTGTGAATTTTCTAAATTAGACCTAGCTGTCATGGTCTAGAGTATAAGGCATATAATGCATTTAGTAATCCACTAAAACTCACCTCATGTTATTGCTTAAAGATGAATAGGAATTCAATTTGGATTCATTTGATACCAGTAGGCTATTTCTTAAGCAAAATAAATGGATGGTCATTATTCAGTTAACCCATGGTTAACCTCAATTAGCTATAAAACTTTTAAATTTATTGGATAGTTAATCTACCTTTTTGCAAAATTCAGATCTTTTCCCCTAATTTGTTCTGCATGTTTTCAAATAGCTGGTGTATATATAGTACATATATGCTCACCCTGTCTTTGTTCTGATCTTGACCTACATCATGAATTTGTGAAATTGTAGGCTGAACCAGGGTCACTGATTTTGTGGATCAAGTTTGCGCAACCTACCACTACCTTGCGCTACCTACCACTAGCTCGCGCAACCTAGCAACAGTAATACAACTCGGGATCTTCGTTAACTAGCGCTAGCTACCATGGACAGCCGCAAACTAGCAATGTTTCAAATGGGAGCTTATCGGTAGCTCCCGGCAAGGGCTAGCTTGCGGGGAGCTAGCGCAAGGTTGCGGTGAGCTATCGCGAGCTTGCGGGGAGGTATCGCGAGCTCGCGGGGAGCTAGCACAAGCTCGCACGGAGCAGGAATGGGGAGCTGGCGCGAGCTCGCAGGGAGCTACAATGGGGAGCTGGCGCAAGCTTGCGCTAGGTTGCGGAGAGCTATCACTACCTTGCGGGAGCTAACCTGTCGGCCTTATCGGGAGCTAGCGCGAGCTCCCAATGTTTCAAATGGGATCTTATCGGTAGCTAACATTGTTAGCTACCGCAAGCTAACTCCGCAATCTCTCCGCAATCTCTCCGCAATCTTAATTTTCTGTAAGGGTCATGTAGGACATTTACTGCATGGAAAACAACGAATATTGCTTTGGAAGTTACATTCAACAGTGTTTCAAATTTAGCAGGATTGATAACTCTCTCCTACAGCTCCCCTTGATTGGGCCTCAGGAGAGTGAAAAATAACTCCCCTCATGCAAACATGGAAATAATACTTTGTATTGAATGCAGATCACTCTTCTTGTTTCCCGAATCACTCTTCTGATTTCCCAAATCACTCTTCTTAAATTGTCTACAGGAGCCATTTTCAGCTCCCCTGCCATTTTCAAAACAGAAGCCCTGTTACACACCACAAAATGGAGTCAAATGTATGGAGCAGAAGGTTGACCATCAATATCAGGCATTCTCTGCATCTGATTGGTCTCGGAGGTATCGAAATTGGCGCAATCGCATGCCTTCACCAGAGACACCTCCATGCCCTCGATATTGAACGTGAAAGCAATTATCCTCGGGAGTGGGTCTCGGGGTGTCCCCATCATAAAAGACAGACCACATTTCAATCTTCATCAGAAAAAAAAACCCCACCAGCCACTAAGAGTGTGAGAAATAATGTAGCTAATTTCACAGCTGTGCTCTGGTCTCTTGTTGCATCCCAAATTGTTGTCCCTTCTGTCTGGGTATTTACGTTGGTGGGTGGTTTCTTGATAAAACACAGATAATTTCATGGGCTCTTTCAAACGGAGTAAACATGTGACATATAGGCAGTTGCCATCGGGCCAAATACACCATGGATCACGTTGATCAGCTAATGGTAATTATTTAATGACATGCAAATTTCCCGTAGCTCGCCAAGATGCCTTATACTTGCTTGTAAGATTTCTGGTCTGAACAAATAGGCAGAGACCCATCTATTTATCTCCATCTCCATTGATTGCAAGTGTGAGAACAACAACAACAAACTTACCACATTCTGGGGTTGTTTTCATGCAGCCCAATCGGACCTCATAATCAAAACAAAATGGCAGATTGTCCGAGTTCTTGCAGACCAGGCCATTCCACAAGTTACAGGTGACCTTCTGACCTGTAGCCTTATATGAAGTTTTGCTGCTGGCCGTCCGACATTCTATTTCTATTGGATCGGTGCACGAGGGGAAAGCTTCCATTATCACCTCAATGCTCTCCACGTCACCGGTGTTTTCAGGCGTCACGTGACCTGTGTTTACCCAGGTGCCCCAGTCGATGCACTTTTGATCTAGGACAAAATAGACAGAAGTGGCGCAAAATCAAACCAAGCCTAATTCCAAGCTTGTAAATAAGGCACTGGACATTAACTCTGTCCCCTGTGTAAACATATTTTGATGAATTGTGGGAATCCCCATGTAGACTGGTATTGACGAGTGGGAAAGTAACCCATGAAGACGGGTTTTGATTAGTTTGTTGTTTTCCTTATTGTCTGGTCGTTTCATCATGTCCGGGTGTAATGTAATGTTCTTCATCTCTTCTCCAACAATATTTACTTATTTTCCCAATCTGCTTTGCTCTCTAAAAATATTTAACAAATATATAATTCTGCAACAATCGACAGACGGAATGGGGTAGCTGCTGCAGTGCGCAACTTTGTTGCATGGGGCAAATGCACTACCCAGCATCTGCGGCCATGAGGGAAAGAGTTAATCTATCCCCCCTTCAGAGGATATGGGACATACCATTAAATTTTAACTCCTGATATCTGTAAATGAAGAGGAGCTATCTTAATCTGATTTGCAACCTGGGGTTTAGGGCTGTTCCATTTAAAAAGCTATGGGAGGGGCGGCAGGCAGCGTTGAATTATTCCCCACCACCCATAGAAATTTTACTGGCCTTCCCAATGTTGTAACATGGATTGAAGGGAATTCCCCCCCATGACCTGTAGAATAATATATTGAGTGCCTTCCTCCCCTCCCGTACCTTTTTAAATGGAACAGCCCTTATTAGAAATGTCAGGTTCTCATTTCAGGCTTGTAAATCATTTTCACAAAGTATTCTCAACTTAATTTTTTTCAGGAATTTTCCATATATAAATGGTCTGTGAAATAATGTGTTTCACGGAAGTAATCCATTCGGTGTGTTCACTTTGATAAAAGTGGCTGTAGGGTACCGCCATATTTGTACATGAAAGCGAGGCTCTATAAGCAGCAATATTATTCTTGTTCGATGCGACATAACAGAGGTGACATCATTGATGGTGTCACATGTTCTATCATTACTTCCACTCAACTCGGACATCATTCTGCCTCGACTCTGGGGTAATTATATCTCAACTCTCCCTGTATCTATAGCGGCGCTCCATAGTTAATTATCACGAAATAAAAACCACTCTATTTCCTACATACAATGGATTATGCTTGTAAAACCTGGCACTTCACCAAGAAAATATCACGGCAAAATGTAGGAAGGAAAAAAATCTTCAGCTGAGTTCTCCCTTAATGCTTAAACTATCACATGTATGACTGCACATGGACAAATACACTCTAAAATCCATGAGTGGTTTTCACAGGGATGAGAGGAAATATAAATTTATGGGCAAGGCTTTGGTGTAAGACCTCCCATTGAAAAGGAAATATCCTGGACAAAAGACTGACAATACAACTTGCAGCAGATCCTTTGTCAATTATATTTCGTGAGTCTTACACCAAATCGTTGCCAATTTATGACTTCATCTAGTATTTTTAAATTTAGAATATTGCTTATAATTAGTTGAGCTGAAATTTTAACGGCATTCAGTGCTATTCATTTTCGGACTGAATCCTATGGAGTGATCTCCCTTCTGGATCATTCAACCTTATTCACATGTTCCTGGCTGTGATTGAAAATATCTCACCAATTGTTGTTGCCGTGGTTGTTGGGACTGAGGTGGTAGATAATCCTGGCACGGAAGTTGTCTTGGTCATAGTTCTGGATTTAGTCGTTGTATATGTTGGGGGTGGTGCTAGAAAATAAACATGAATTAAATTTTATAAGCCTTGAAATTTATAACATCTCCGAACAGTTACATCATTTTCTTAGTTTTAGAATCCAGAGCCAACTGTCACAGTTGAGTGTATCAGTATTTGATATTATCACCATCGCATGCAGCTTTCTCATGAAATTGATATTCGGATTGAGACACAAACCATTAGCTGCAGCTTCGAAATTTATATTGAAGTAATCTTTCACAAACACCACCATCATGCAAGTTTTGCTACTTTCTCAGTGTGGATCTCATTGAAAAATTGTTATCCATAATTAGTCTATAATACAAAAACGTGCATCAAACCATAAAACTTGAGCATACTTTCGGAGTTGTGAATGATCACTGGTGCAGAAATTCATAGACCCGTTCAAGCAAGAAACTGGGAATTAAAGTATGTGTTTCGGGATCATTCACAAAAAAAATCACTTGTAATGTTTTATTTCAATTCAGGAAAACTTTTGCATCAATATGGACTACTAACTATCCCAGGATTTGAACTGGCATTATACAGATATTTTGCAATCAAATTATAATGCGCTATCGGCATTTGTTAAAAAAACCCCACTTGTATGGGAAATAATGGTTTGAAATTGGCCAGAACCGGCCAGAAATTGGCAAATCTCTCGATAGGGAAATATACATGTAGGCTGATTGAGTTTCAACTATTAGAACTACTAATAACAATGTCGACCTTTCACAGCTAATCACTCAGTTTTAAATTTGCCTTAAATAATGAAAAACATGATGTCGAGGATAAACGCTTGTATCATTTTGTATCACTCTGGGTAAAACCATGGCCAGAAAGGGTGAAATGTGGTGAATTCAGTGTGAGGTAACAATTGTTTTATCTGCATCACCAACTGCATGTGTGTGACATACAGGAAAAAGTTCCACAAACTAAAATCAGTTTCTGAGAATGAAGTTTAGGGGAGATAATCAAATCAAGGGGGGTAATCCAAGGGTAATAATGCAGCAGTTGGTGGTTGGCATCATGGGAACTGCCTTTTAACCAAGTCCAATTATCTGTCCTGCACTTTGAAATTATTACATGACTAATAGTGATGGGCAGACAATGTGGAATAGCACTAGTGAACTTGATTTCAGAAGTCCTGTTAATATTATTGTTATCAAAGCCAACTCTTGGCATCATCAAAATAACATTGAAGTATCTCAATTCAGACCTTTAAATTTCTACACAAATGAGAGGGTATTTGAAAGTCAGGCGAGTGGTTGCAATATAATATTATATAAAATTTGACAGTTTACGCGAGCTAATAATCGCTCTTGTCACAAGAATTTACGGGAGTGTTTGCGCACAGGTGAGCTATCACTCACGCTAAAAACGAAGCCCTGAGGCTACTAACTCTGAAGCATTGACGATCCAAGTCTATACGATTTTGAATGATATTGACATACATGTAGTCAGATCCAACTTTTTGAGCCGGCAACTTCACAACAGATTAACCAAAGCCACACTCTAACTTGTTACAAAAGGAAACACCGACTTCACATAAAGCAACTCCTTCGCACTGAGGGTGACAAATATCTGGAATAATTACCAGATGAGGTGGTTAAAGCTCAAAGTGGTAAAGCTTATAGAGGTTAGGGCAATCCCGCTCTCAAAATGGAGGTTGAAAAGGTGGTTTTTACTCTATATATCATTTTACATAATAAATTCAGCAAAATCCTCTGGAGGCGCACACAGATGTATATTTCCTCATCAAATAGTAGTAAAAAAATAAATTGTCATATATCTAATTTGCCTAATTTAGGTAAAATATCTGTCAGCTGTTGAAACAACATTGACTGCATGGTTCTTCAAATGGCAAATTAAGGACATGGAACAACAGATAGCTTAATGCACCTGAAGTGTTGGAGTGTTGGTTAAGCAAAAATCAAAAGAAATTGAGCAAAAGCGATCTTTTTTAGCTCCATTTTAGAGAGTGGGGTCACTCTAACCTGTTATTAGAACAAAATTAACGAATGCTGGAATGCTACCAGGGACATCTTTTGGTATAGTTGGGTTGTGATACTGAAGGAGTGTGAAGGTGGTGAACTCGGCTGCAGAGAGGTGCTTTCAAGTCCACGACTTAACCACAAACCGAAGATATTCGCATATGGTTCCATAGAATACAGTATCAGAAAGCTGATATGATGTATAAAATCCTGCACAACCTGACCCCTGTGTACTTGAATAATCTCTTTAAATATGTTAGTCAGACTACATATCGCTGTCTGAGATCAACTGAAAACAAAAACCTACATGTACCTAAGCCCAAAACTGACTATTTGAAGCAAAGCCTTGGATATTCAGGTTGCAAGATCTGGAACTCTCTGGAAAATGACCTACGAGAAGCACCATCTATAACTTCCTTCAGATCCAGATATCTTAAAATGTTAAAAAATGAAGCCGCCTCTTAAAATGCTGTCAAACTGTTTCATCATTATTATCTGTAACTGTTTTAAACACCGTCCATAACCTGTATATATATTTACCTTAGTCATTATTATGTAATTATTGTATTTGTCAGATTTATTTACATGATCCAAAACTGTATAAACTGCTACATGTATATGTTTAACTGTTGATGAGGGCCACAAGGAAGAACAGATTCTTGTAGAAACTGATTGTGTATCACCCTCTTGAAATAAAGATATTATTATATTATATAGGCTTATACATCTCTACTCCCTGATCGATTAACAAGTGGCCCTCCGGCTTAGGGCAGCATGGTTTGTACCATGTTTGTCTGGCACAGGAGGTAGATTAAAGTACCAAACAGATTGGGCTCTCTAAGGATCCATTGTGATCAGTGTCTTTAGAGCCTAATTTTCAAAATTCGAAATTCAATTTTTTTTTAGTTTTGGTTATATTTTTGTTATGGTTAGGGTTTTGTTAGGGTATGTTTGTTTGGGTCATCGTCGCCGTGTGACCAATAAGGTTAGGTGCGACGTTAAAATCCAAACAACCAACCAATCAATTAACAAGTGTTCAACTGAACCAAATACACGGATTGGAAATAAAATTGATTATGATCTTCAATGGAGGAATTGTAAACTCTTGGGGTACTAGAATGAGACAAAAAACAGTGGGGGACGACAAAGGTGATAATGGATGATGAATCATCAATCTATAGGACAGATGTTGTTTCACGATCTGTCCAAAAATGAGACCACATATAATTTCTATGTGCATGACAAATCCACCATCGTTTTCATTTCCTGCGAACAATTTAGTTCAACTGTCATTATGAATTAGTTTGATGAAATTCTTTTCAACTTACTTGGATATTCCTCGAAACATCCAAACACTTCGAGCCTCATGGCAATCTTGTCATTCCACGTCTGAGGTACGATGCGAATATAGCGAGCCCTGATTGGTTTGACAAACCAGAATGATACTGGTGTGTTTGAGTCGGAGTTCCCAGTGATGACCTGTAATAAAAAAAAATTATATGTTAATTTTATGACGTCACCATGGTAACAGCAAGGCTTTAGATTACACTCTGTATACAACGTTAAATGTTATGCCCAAATTAGGATGCGCTCAAATTAGACAGCAAAACAAAAATTGATAATTTTTTTTTTTTTTTTAAATATTGTCTTGCATTGCCAATCAATGTTGATGTACAATGTTAAATGTTGTGCCCAAATTAGGATGCACCCAAATTAGAGAGCAAAACAAAAATTGATCAATTTTTTTGCCAATCAATGTTCATGTACAATGTTAAATGTTGTGCCCAAATTAGGATGCGCCCAAATTAGAGAGCAAAGCAAAAATTTACAAAAAAAATTTTTAAATATGTTCTTGCATTGCCAATCGTTCATGTACATTGTTAAATGTTGTGCCCAATTCAGGATGTGCCCAAATTAGAGAGCAAAACAAAAATGAATAATTTTTTTTTTTTTTTTAAATGTTTTCTTGCATGTCCAATCAATGTTCATGTACAATGTTAAATGTTGTGCCCAAATTAGGATGCGCCCAAATTAGAGACCAAAAAAAAAATAATAATTCTTTTTTTTAATATTTTTTTTTGCCTTGCCAATAAATGTTCATGGAGAGTCCTCATCAATTAATTGTCATATTTGAATCAAAGCATATCTATTTTGCCAGAATTCAGGGACTTTGAATATTTTCAGTAATTTGGGCACATTTCCGCTCCTAAAATTATTTGGCCACGTCAAATTAGAGCATGCCCAAATTAGAGGAATCTAAAGCTTGTAGGCCTGTAATTCTGATCGTTAGTCAGGGATTATCAATGTCTGACCTGAATGACCCAGCCACCTGATAACAGATGATTTTATCAAACCTGTGCGAGAAGACCAATCACATTCCTGGACTAGGAATACTGTAGTGTCCACCATGCTCTTGCGTGCGCCAATGTATCAGCAGAGGTTTTTCACAAACAAATGCTAAATGAGTTTTTACAGTTTTATTGATATTCAGTTAAGAAATTTATTTTTCATATGTTTGCGCGCCATAGGCGCGTGAAGAGATTGACTTTCCTGCAACAAGATTAAATTTCAGGAATGAAATAGAAGAAAAAAAATACAATCTATGAAAAGAAAGAAGAATTTGCACTCATGTTGTTGTTGTTATTGAAAAGTGATATGCGTGTTGAGTATGGTACAGTTAAAACTTTTGTTCCTTGCTTCCCTAGTTCGAAAGTGAATGCTTCCAATTTGACTTGTCAGGAAGCCTCCAGTGCATTTCTTTGACATTACCAGGTCAGTGGAAGGGATGACAGCAAGCCCGGCCCGACAGTACCGGTACTGCACCTTGTAGAGAGATTTTTTCTGGCTACATCTTTAGCGTGATGCGAAGTAAAAGGGGAAATGTCCAGCGATGTAAAGGATTGAAAATATATCCGAACAAAACATCTAAATTTCACATGTGCGAACCAAGTGCTGCAATCATGATCGGGTTGTATAGTACATTGACTAGTCTACGGTACAACTTCACTCGCGAAATGTCGATCTGACTGATGCAGCATTGAGACCAGACTGTTCATCTGCCGGATAAATTTAAGTTGACTCCTCGTCAACTACAACTAATAAACTATACATTTTCATAGTTGGAAGACGACTGGAAAGTCATACTAAAAAAAAAAAAAAAATAATATCTACATGCTTTTGTATTAACTTGCTTTAACCTTCAATTGAAAATAAGCCAGAGGATATATATATACAGAGCTGCCAAGCCCAGAAGGAATTTTACGAGACCTGAAACTAAATATGAGGTGACCCGGAAATGGATTTTGAATAAGATAGCATTAACATTAGATAAATAGCATTCAAGAAAATTGCTTAAAAAATTTAACATTGTCTCAAATATCTTTGTCTCAAGAAAATTTAGACTTTTGAACTTGGCAAATCTGTCACAAGTAGAAATCTGCAGAGGCAGGGTTTGATGTGGTTAGCTGTAGACATGTCTCCTGCTTTGATCCTTTGCTGTTACTGCTTGAATGCTCCACCGATTTCATTCGTGGATATAGATCCCCATATTTTTCACCTGTAACAGGGTCTCTTTTTATTCAGACTGATTTTGTGGGTAAATCTCTTGGCATATTTCTTGTCATACACAGTTATTCGGGACTATTCAGGCTTTTTTTCTTTTTCTTTTTGTTTTAGTTTTTGTTTTTCTGGTGAAAAAAGGCGCACTGAGTTTTTATTGAATTTGGAAAATGAGAAGATGAAAAGTTTTTGTTTTTCTGGTGAAAAAAGGCGCACTGAAAATTTTGAGTTTTTATTGAATTTGGAAAATGAGAAGATGAAAAGTTTTTGTCAAGAATAACCCCTGATCAGTGTGTATAATTGAAATGATAGGCTATCTGCAGGATTCTTGGATCAAGTTTTCATTATCCAACTTCCTGTTCTAATAAATTTAATACCCATCCCCCAATTGGAGGATATTAAATTGATAGATCTTGGACTACCTTGTCTACTCCAGCAGCTTCTCTGTACCAACTCCAGACAGTTCCGTCGTATGAATACTGAATCTTATACGAAGTCACGTAGTTCGGAACATTCGGTCGCCCTGCAATCTCCACACCAGATAACAATCTCGGTGCTAAGAAGTCCACCTGGAGGTACTGTTCTTTATTGTGAAGGGAGGGCATCCATGCTCCAGTACTGTCTATCCTCGCCTGTTGGGCCGCGAAGAAATTGTCTCTCGTCGTCGAAGCGCTGATCATCCCATCACGGATTTTGCTGTTTTTCATTCCCATTTCCTCCTTACATTCTACAAAGTAAACAATTGTATACTAACACAGCAAGGAAGCAATCAGAGATTGCTCAACTGTATGCCCCCCCCCACTTCCGCTTTAATCTGACACTGCCCCGCCATTGTCTGTTCTGTATTGGTCTGTGAAGGCCTAATTTGGATAATTATAAAAATTATGTTTCAGTCACTTTTTTCGGCATGCCTCGCATAATATATATTCCAAGTATCGACCAACAAGTAATAATACAATGTTTTGATGGAAGATGGTCGCCCGGGTGCTTTCGCCAAATCCAAAAATGTGACCTGGTTAAGAGACCTACATTCCTTGAGAGTATATTGAGGTGAAATTATGAAGCAATCGTGAACTTTGAATTTTGCCCCCAATTCACTCTTTTGGGGCAATTTCATACTTCAGGACCTATGTGGTCTGCCTGCTTTGGAATGTAGAATACCAATTTCATAGCCATTTTCCCAGTCCAAATCGGTTATGGACTGAGATCCAGCCTGGACAAATAAATATATCCCATTCACTTAGGTTTGATGAACAAAGAGCCTTAACTCTTGAAAATATAACCGAAAGCAGAGAAACTTCACGCTGCACAACTATGGGGCATTGACCACATATCATGCAAATTCCATACTTGTCCATACAATATTAACCGAGATATCGCGCGGACAAGAAATTCGGACGGACGGACAGACGGATGGACAGACGGACAAAGCGATCGCTATATCGCTAATCAAAACTGAGTTGTTTTAACTATTTATTGATATTAGCCTTAGACTTAAGAGACCAAATTCACCCCCTACATCCGACCGTCACCAGCCGGTGAAACGGTGGTCAGCCGGTGGGGCTATTTTCGCAATACAGGCGAGGTGGTGTTAGGAATTTGGATTTCTTTCAAATGTCTTGTGAGGTTATGGGCAATATTAATGGATATTCATTCATAGGAAATAACAGTCGTCATTTTAATCGTTCGGTTACGTAGCAGAACACATTGTACTTAAAGATACCATATGAACACGAAGAGCGATGCTGTTTTCGAGCGAAGTTTCGTTTTAAAGTTGTTCGTATCGCTAATAACGGACACTAATCGGTACAGATTATCATGCGTAATTATTCCTTATTCAATGCTCTTTGTATGTCATCCAAACTTCAATGAATTTAATTCGCGTAAGCATTGATATTACTTAAAAAGTCACACCGTGTGCGTCTATCCAGGCTACGGTGAACAGAATCAATAAAAGTTTGTAGCATGCTCGTGCTGTTCACCGTAGCCTGGATAGACGAACATGGTGTGACTTTTTAATTAATATCAATGCTTACGCCAATTAAATCCATCGAAGTTTGGGTCATATACAAAGAACATTGAATAGGGAATAATTACGCATGATAATATGTATCGATAAGTGTCAGTAATTAGCGATAAGAACAGTTTGAAACGAAACTTTGCCAGAAAACAGCATCGCTCCGCGTGTTCGTACGATATCTTTAAGTACAAGACGTTCTGATATGTAACCGAACTATTGAAATGACGACTGTTATTTCCCATGAATGAATATCCATTAATATTGCCCATAACCTCAGAAGAAATGTGAAAAAAAAATCCAAATTTCTAACATCATCTGATCTGTGTAGCGAAAATAGCCTCACCGGCTGATCACCGTTTCACCGGCTGGCGACGGTCAGATGTAGGGTGTGTGAAGATGATATCACGTTTAACCCTCTCAAATTGCTCTATAATAATAAATTATTTTCACAGGGTGACACAATCAGTTTACATAAACTGTTCTCCCTTGAGGCCCTCAAATAATAAAAGTGAAATCATTAAAGCATGACAAACAAGAAATTCAGCTGAACGTATTTACAAATGTACATAATTGTCTCTTGAAAGACTTCACTGGCTTGGCTTCCTTTATGAATTGGGGAAGGCTATTCCAAATTATTGGGCCAGAGTATCTCAAACTTCCCTTGAAGTATTCAGTTCTGCATTTTCGGATATACATTTTGTTCGCGGGGTTGATCTTAGAGTTCGCTTTGTGACTTCAGCAGTGTTCAGAAATAATTTAGAGATAGGAGAGTTTGACATGCAATTGATACTTTTTTAGATCAAGATGGCTTTTTGTGTAAAGATTCTTTCATATATGGTCATCCAGTTTAGTTGTTTGAAGAGGGACAGAGAAGGGGTGGTGGAGTCTGCATTCATTATAATTCTGGCAGCACGTTTTTGAAGCCTGTGAACTCTTTCAAGAGACATTTCTGGAGCATTTCCCCAGACAGTGATACATTAACCTATATGAGGCTGTACATAGGAAAAATACAACATCTGTTTAGTTTTCATGACATGATGGAGCCTGTACCAGGTGTCAAGGTTGGTGTGCCATGAGTTCCAGTTGGACCTGTTGACACAGTTGGCGTGACATGAGCTTTGGTCTGTGGAGACATGGTGGAGCCTGTACCAGGTGTCAAGGTTGGTATACCATGAGTTCCAGTTGGTCCTGTTGACACAGTTGGCGTGACATGAGTTCTGGTCTGCGGAGATCCTGTACCAGGTGAGGAAGTCGACGTGACATGAGCTTTGGTCTGTGGAGACATGGTGGAGCCTGTACCAGGTGTCAAGGTTGGTGTGCCATGAGTTCCAGTTGGTCCTGTTGACACAGTTGGCGTGACATGAGTTCTGGTCTGCGGAGATCCTGTACCAGGTGAGGAAGTCGACGTGACATGAGCTTTGGTCTGTGGAGACATGGTGGAGCCTGTACCAGGTGTCAAGGTTGGTATACCATGAGTTCCAGTTGGTCCTGTTGACACAGTTGGCGTGACATGAGTTTTGGTCTGCGGAGATCCTGTACCAGGTGAGGAAGTCGACGTGACATGAGCTTTGGTCTGTGGAGACATGGTGGAGCCTGTACCAGGTGTCAAGGTTGGTATACCATGAGTTCCAGTTGGTCCTGTTGACACAGTTGGCGTGACATGAGTTTTGGTCTGCGGAGATCCTGTACCAGGTGAGGAAGTCGACGTGACATGAGCTTTGGTCTGTGGAGACATGGTGGAGCCTGTACCAGGTGTCAAGGTTGGTATACCATGAGTTCCAGTTGGTCCTGTTGACACAGTTGGCGTGACATGAGTTCTGGTCTGCGGAGATCCTGTACCAGGTGAGGAAGTCGACGTGACATGAGCTTTGGTCTGTGGAGACATGGTGGAGCCTGTACCAGGTGTCAAGGTTGGTATACCATGAGTTCCAGTTGGTCCTGTTGACACAGTTGGCGTGACATGAGTTCTGGTCTGCGGAGATCCTGTACCAGGTGAGGAAGTCGACGTGACATGAGCTTTGGTCTGTGGAGACATGGTGGAGCCTGTACCAGGTGTCAAGGTTGGTGTGCCATGAGTTCCAGTTGGTCCTGTTGACACAGTTGGCGTGACATGAGTTCTGGTCTGCGGAGATCCTGTACCAGGTGAGGAAGTCGACGTGACATGAGCTTTGGTCTGTGGAGACATGGTGGAGCCTGTACCAGGTGTCAAGGTTGGTATACCATGAGTTCCAGTTGGTCCTGTTGACACAGTTGGCGTGACATGAGTTCTGGTCTGCGGAGATCCTGTACCAGGTGAGGAAGTCGACGTGACATGAGCTTTGGTCTGTGGAGACATGGTGGAGCCTGTACCAGGTGTCAAGGTTGGTATACCATGAGTTCCAGTTGGTCCTGTTGACACAGTTGGCGTGACATGAGTTCTGGTCTGCGGAGATCCTGTACCAGGTGAGGAAGTCGACGTGACATGAGCTTTGGTCTGTGGAGACATGGTGGAGCCTGTACCAGGTGTCAAGGTTGGTGTGCCATGAGTTCCAGTTGGTCCTGTTGACACAGTTGGCGTGACATGAGTTCTGGTCTGCGGAGATCCTGTACCAGGTGAGGAAGTCGACGTGACATGAGCTTTGGTCTGTGGAGACATGGTGGAGCCTGTACCAGGTGTCAAGGTTGGTATACCATGAGTTCCAGTTGGTCCTGTTGACACAGTTGGCGTGACATGAGTTCTGGTCTGCGGAGATCCTGTACCAGGTGAGGAAGTCGACGTGACATGAGCTTTGGTCTGTGGAGACATGGTGGAGCCTGTACCAGGTGTCAAGGTTGGTGTGCCATGAGTTCCAGTTGGTCCTGTTGACACAGTTGGCGTGACATGAGTTCTGGTCTGCGGAGATCCTGTACCAGGTGAGGAAGTCGACGTGACATGAGCTTTGGTCTGTGGAGACATGGTGGAGCCTGTACCAGGTGTCAAGGTTGGTGTGCCATGAGTTCCAGTTGGTCCTGTTGACTCAGTTGGTCCTGTTGACTCAGTTGGCGTGACATGAGCTCTGGTCTGTGAAGATCCTGTACCAGGTGACGAAGTCGACGTTACATGAGCTCTGGTCTGTGGAGACATGGTGGAGCCTGTACCAGGTGTCAAGGTTGGTGTGCCATGAGTTCCAGTTGGTCCTGTTGACTCAGTTGGTCCTGTTGACTCAGTTGGCGTGACATGAGCTCTGGTCTGTGAAGATCCTGTACCAGGTGACGAAGTCGACGTTACATGAGCTCTGGTCTGTGGGGGAGCATGGTGGAGCCTGTACCAGGTGTCAAGGTTGGTGT
Organism: Hanleya hanleyi; assembly: GCA_036873755.1. Classification (NCBI taxonomy): domain Eukaryota; kingdom Metazoa; phylum Mollusca; class Polyplacophora; order Lepidopleurida; family Hanleyidae; genus Hanleya; species Hanleya hanleyi. The sequence continues at coordinate 66,241 of JAVTVY010031964.1, read as the reverse complement.
GCCATGAGTTCCAGTTGAGATCCTGTTGGCTCAGTTGGTCCTGTTGACTCAGTTGGCGTGACATGAGCTCTGGTCTGTGAAGATCCTGTACCGGGTAGCCCGAGAAGTCGGTACATGAGCTCTGGTCTGTGGCGATCCTGTAATGTGTGGAGATATGGTGGAGCCTGTACCAGAGTGACAAGGTTGGCATGCCATGAGTTTCAGTTGGTCCACTTGACACAGTTGGCGTGACATGAGCTCTGGTCTGCGGAGATCCTGTACCAAGTGACGAAGTCGACGTTTCATGAGTTTTGGTCTGTGGAGATCCCGTAATATGTGGAGATATGGTGGAGCCTGTACCAGGTGTCAAGGTTGGTGTGCCATGAGTTCCAGTTGGTCCTGTTGACTCAGTTGGTCCTGTTGACTCAGTTGGCGTGACATGAGCTCTGGTCTGTGAAGATCCTGTACCAGGTGACGAAGTCGACGTTACATGAGCTTTGGTCTGTGGAGACATGGTGGATCCTGTACCAGGTGACAAGGTTGGCGTACCATGACGTCCAGTTGGTCCTGTTGACACAGTTGGCGTGACATGAGCTCTGGTCTGTGGAGATCCTGTAACATGTGGAGATATGGTGGAGCCAGTTTCATGCGCAAACATGGTTGAGCCAGTAATCCCAGTTGGTATCATGGGTGACCATGCACAATTCATGCCTTTTGGTTCACAGAGAAGTCTTATTTCATAGTCAGGGCATGTATGTTCTAGGGATGACTGCTTACAAATCAAACCATTGTGCTCTAAACTACACACAGCTCCGGGCTCACTGGTGGCATTAAACATTATTGATGTCCCGAAAACCCGACATTCAATCGCATTGATGTCTTCTGATCTACAGAATTGGTGAGTAAGGCGGAGATCGGGTATATGTTCAATTTCGCCAGTTGCGTCAGGGTGATGCCCATTCATCCAATCAGTCCATCCACAGTCCGTTATTACGGAAGTTACCACTTTAATCTTGGTCACAGTACCCTCAGTCCCCTGAGTGGAGCCTGTACCAGCTGAAAGAGTTGTTGTGGGAGGAGTTCCAGTTAGCTCTGCTGAGGAAGTTGGTGTGACATGAGCTCTGGTCTGTGGAGAACCCGTAATGTGTGGAGATATGGTGGAGCCTGTACCAGGTGACAAGGTTGGTGTGCCATGAGTTCCAGTTGGTCCACTTGACACAGTTGGCGTGACATGAGCTCTGGTCTGCGGAGATCCTGTACCAAGTGACGAAGTCGACGTTTCATGAGTTTTGGTCTGTGGAGATCCCGTAATATGTGGAGATATGGTGGAGCCTGTACCAGGTGACAAGGTTGGCGTGCCATGAGTTCCAGTTGGTCCACTTGACACAGTTGGCGTGACATGAGCTCTGGTCTGCGGAGATCCTGTACCAATTGTCGAAGTCGACGTTACATGAGCTCTGGTCTGTGGCGATCCTGTAATGTGTGGAGATATGGTGGAGCCTGTACCAGGTGACAAGGTTGGCATGCCATGAGTTCCAGTTGGTCCACTTGACACAGTTGGCGTGACATGAGCTCTGGTCTGCGGAGATCCTGTACCAAGTGACGAAGTCGACGTTTCATGAGTTTTGGTCTGTGGAGATCCCGTAATATGTGGAGATATGGTGGAGCCTGTACCAGGTGACAAGGTTGGCGTGCCATGAGTTCCAGTTGGTCCACTTGACACAGTTGGCGTGACATGAGCTCTGGTCTGCGGAGATCCTGTACCAATTGTCGAAGTCGACGTTACATGAGCTCTGGTCTGTGGCGATCCTGTAATGTGTGGAGATATGGTGGAGCCTGTACCAGGTGACAAGGTTGGCATGCCATGAGTTCCAGTTGGTCCACTTGACACAGTTGGCGTGACATGAGCTCTGGTCTGCGGAGATCCTGTACCAAGTGACGAAGTCGACGTTTCATGAGTTTTGGTCTGTGGAGATCCCGTAATATGTGGAGATATGGTGGAGCCTGTACCAGGTGACAAGGTTGGCGTGCCATGACTTCCAGTTGGTCCAGATGATACAGTTGGCGTGACATGAGCTCTGGTCTGCGGAGATCCTGTACCAAGTGACGAAGTCGACGTTTCATGAGTTTTGGTCTGTGGCGATCCCGTAATATGTGGAGATATGGTGGAGCCTGTACCAGGTGACAAGGTTGGCGTGCCATGACTTCCAGTTGGTCCAGTTGATACCGTTGGCGTGACATGAGCTCTGGTCTGAGGAGATCCTGTACCAATTGTCGAAGTCGACGTTACATGAGCTCTGGTCTGTGGAGATCCTGTAATGTGTGGAGATATGGTGGAGCCTGTACCAGGTGATGGAGTGGGCGGGTGATGGGTTCCGGTTGATCCTGGTGACGTTGTTGGGTGAACAAAAACTTTAGTTTGTGGAGATCCAGTACCCGGTGAAACTGTTGGCGTGGAATGGGGTAGTGTCGACCCAGGACATGGGCAGTAGAACCTTACTTCAAAATCGCTACAGTTTCCATTGTTTACATTATCGTAGCAGGTAAATCCTATCTGGAGGTCACAGGTCACTGATTGCCCAGTTTCCTCTGCCGGTACTGTACTGGACACCTCTCGACATTCAATCTTCATTGGTCTATCGCAGAACGAGTTCGAAAGTCGTATGATCGCCAATGACTCGATGTCGCCTCCATTAGCGCCACCTGGTCTGTCGGTATTGATCCAGTCAGTCCAATGACAGGCTGGATGATGTTTTACCATACCGGTACTCTGAGTGGTGGGCTTGCTTGTTGTCCAGTGACCTTGACCTTGAGTCGTTGAACAAGTTGAGTTCCGAGCACATGTAATCTCGTTCATGTGACAAGTGCAGATTGAACATTCGTCACCTCTATTCTTCCATTGTTCCTCTGGCTGTAGAAAGAGAATTTTTATTATTAAAATGGTGACTTTATTCAGAGATAATGAAATACAAATCTAATGTCAGAATTAAAATTAGGCAGAGAGTAAACAGGTTAGGGGAATCTGTCTAATTGAAAATGAAAGGTTAAATGGGTCGGATTCGCTTAACTTCTGTTGACTAATCCATGATCACACTCCAAATTCTTCAGGCAAATTTATTGTTTCATCTTGTAACATGAATTATCCAGTGAAAGTAAACATAATCTCTTATTAAGGCCGCTGTCAATTAATTCTTTGTCTATCATGACCGTGCTTGTGAAAATAGACATGCTGAGTGCGATAATTAATTATCATTAATTACGAATGCAGCAAACCAAATGCATGTAAATTTAAAGAAAAGAGATATTTCACACCTAAAAATCTGAAAACCCGCATGAATTTTAATCATTTGCCCCTCAAATTAAGATGTGAGAGGGTCATGAGAAACGAACAATCAACTAACAGTGGCCTAATATGCGACACTATATGTTGTGTATTATTATGTGAATCGGATACAACACAATTTTTTTAATTCCATATGGTAATTACAATCTGTTCACTGTGGAAATGAGGATACAGTTCAAATCAGCTAATTAGATTTGGAAGATTTCCCAAGATGCATCTGTCTGGCTGAGATTACAAGCAAGGTTACGATCATGAGCATAGATTCCTTTTTCAAACACATTTTAGATTTGCTACACTTCAAATCCTACCTTGGCAATAGTGCCATCGGGCTTTAGACAGTGACAGTACTGCGGAGGGACACACATGCCTTCGGCGGGCATTTTCTGTCCATCGGTGCAGGTTGTGTGTTTACATCCAGGTACACACGAGTTAGGCCACTCCTCTGTACAGAGACCTTTCCTTATATGGTCGTGGAGCATGTTATGACAGAGGTCCTCGCAATGGTAGGCGCAAGAGTCCCACTTCTGGTACGGAGAGCAAATCGCTGGAAATATAAGTCAATGTTTAATAGCAAACAATGGCAAAGTATCATCAACATCAAATGGAAATTTAGTGATTTTAGATGTGATTTATCACAATTTGACCCTTATGAAAAGCTTTTAAGGGGTAGAATTTTTCGCAATAAAACCATGTCACAAGAGCTAAAAACTTAGGAATGGTAGCAAGGCTGTGACCATATGAATACTGCACCTGCAGACTGCTGTAACAAGAAATCATAGCATATTTGCCAGTTCATTAGGTAATTAAGGCCTAATTATATTCTCAGAATGGAACGATTTTGTAATATTCCTTTCATAACATTCATGCCAAAATGGGTACAATAGGCAAAGTATTTATGAGTATAGCACCCCTAACGATTGCCGTAACATGAAATCATAGCATATTTGCCATTTAATTGTCTAATTTTAAAAGCTAACTAGATAATAATGGAATGGAGCCATTCTGCAACATCAACCTCAGAACATCCCAAAATGGTAGACATGCGGAGTTTAGGCAGAATCGATCATGTATTTATGAATATTAACATTTCCCTTAACGTCGAATTAATTATAGCTAATTAAACTAATTAAATATTCACGGAATGCAACCATTCTGCAACATCCCCTGTAGAACATCTCATATGATATGTATGCTAAGTATGGGCACACTCAGTCAAGTATGTAGCCTATGAATATAGCACCCCTAACAATTGCCTTAACATAAATCATAGAATACTTGTCATTCAATTAGCTAATTAATCTAATTAAATATTCACCGAATGCAGTCGTTCTAAAACATCCCCCTCAAAACATCCCACATGATATGTATGCCAAGCATGGGCACAAACGGTCAAGTATGTATATGAATAAAAGCCTCTAGAGATTGCCTTAACATGAAATGATAGCATATTTTGGCATTTAATAAAGTAATTATGCTAACTAATATTCATGGAATGCAGCCATTCCGCAACATTCCCCATAGAACATTCCCCATAGAACATTCCCCATAGAACATTCCCCATAGAACATTCCCCATAGAACCATAGAACATTCCCCATAGAACATTCCCCATAGAACCATAGAACATTCCCCATAGAACATTCCCCATAGAACATTCCCCATAGAACATTCCCCATAGAACCATAGAACATTCCCCATAGAACATTCCCCATAGAACATTCCCCATAGAACCATAGAACATTCCCCATAGAACATTCCCCATAGAACATCCCATATGACATGTAACCCAATTACGGCCACAAACGGTCGAGTATTTATGAATATAGCACACCTAATGAATGACTCAACATGAAAACGTAGCATATTTTCCAACTAATTAGATGATTACATATTCACGGAATGCAGCCACCCTGCAACATCCACCTCAGAACATCCCATATGATGTGTATACCAAGTATCGTCACAATCGGTCGAGTATTTGTCAACACAGCACCCTTAACATTTACCTCAACATGAAATTTTGCAGGCCTTCAAGTGCCTCCTATATTTCCTATATTTTCCTATATTTTTGAGTCATTCCTATATTTTCCTATATTTCCTCGATTTCTCGATTTCAGGAGAGGAATGTTCTCAATTTCGGGAACATTGTTGAATTCCAGAACTGTTGCCAAATTCAGAAACGGAAACATTTAGCAATGTTGACAAATTTGCAAGCCTCTCGAGATGTGTTTCCACAAATAAGTAACATGACAGGTATTTTTTTAGTTGTAGCAAACGTACTGCATAGAATTTTGGTGAAATCCAAGAGGACACGTACTACCACCTTTTCTTAAAGAAACATGAGAGCGAGACTCACAAAACCCCTCGGTTTCCCCCAAGCAATGAGAGAATGTGCATGATGATGGCAAAATAAAGAGCCGAAATATTGAGTCAAACTGAGCCTTATCTTTTTCCGGAGTTATACTACTCGTGTATAATGCGCAACATATTATGACTATATTTACTAATCATCCAGAATTGTCCTTTTTTGAGAATATCATTAATTCTGCAGATATAACAGCAACATTCAAGAATATATATATCACTGTCAAATAACTCTGTATAATAAGGGCCGAGACGAAGAATTTTTTGTGGGCTTCTAGAATACAAGCAGATAAATAAGATTCCAAAATTTGGTAGCTGTATCGAGCACAGTACCTCAGAAAAGTTAACTGGTTACATTCAAGCATATCCAAGATTATTAAAGGGGCATAACTCCATGTTACAAGTGTACTGATAGCAAGGGTTTCTTTGAAAAAAAAGAGTATTCCAATCATTGGGTTTGTCAAAAATCTGACAATTTAACAATAGAAATTCTGCTGATTGTTTAGCTGGCACACAGAGTGGCTCGACTGTTCAAACAGATCAAACATATCTTCACATTGTTGTTGAAACAGCTCACATTTATGTATGTGGTTTAAAATTGCACTATTGGAATTTCCACTAACATGTTGTTTAAGGCGAATGAACAGGCACCGCTCAGTTTCACCTATGTAAGTTTCTCTACAACCAGGAAAAATAGACTTATAAACAACGTAATTTTTGTACATAAGAGGTACAGGGTCTTTGTTGTTAAGAAAATAGTAAAGGGGCATAACCGAAGGCGGCCACTTTCGATAGGCATCTGACTTATAACTAGATCAATAAGTGTTCAAAATGTGGTGGCTGTTTCTCAAGCAGTTTTGCCCGAAATGAAGTAACGGACGGACGTACATGACGATGACAATACCCCGAGGCCAAAATGGTCGAGGGGTAAAAACTGCCGATAGCGCTTTCCAGCTAAATACTGTGATTTAAATTAAGTTGCCGAATTAGCTAGTAATCAGTTCACATGGTAATGAATTCAGCAACATTGTCGAATGCCGCAATTTCTCAAGCTGAACTCGGGAAGTAAAATGAAACCGTTAACTAACACCAATGTAAATCTGAAAGGAGAATAGTATTATTAAGATGTAAATGAAATAAACTCACGAGTTGTTTCAGTGAACACCAGTGATGTACTGATAGAGGCAGAAGAGTGGGTAGAGGTCGGCGGTAAGGCTACGAGAGAAACAGAAGGTGAAGAAATCACATCATATCATTACAATGAAGCAAGTATAAAAGTATTAAAGTACCTTCTGTGAATCAGAGGAAGTGAAAATTTTCACCATAGGTTATCAAACTGACACGAACAGGATGTTGAAAAAATGGACTAAAATCATGCAGACAATCCATGATATCGTCATTTATATTTATGAATTTAGAGAGTGATCAAATCCAGTACAACAACTGATTGAATTTTAATAAGGAGATTGAATCATTGGAGGGATTACAGTACCCATTCAATTATGTATCAACTCAGTCTTTTATCTGTCAAACAGCATGAGGCCACACCAATTTCAGTTTGGAGATTGGAGACGATAATAAAAATAACTAGAACTTGACCTTGATAAATTAGGTCAAGGTCGGTCATTTTCAATAGGCTTCTGACCCTTCACCAGATGCATACATGGTATAAATTTACAATGCCTGGCAATAATTCTTTTTGCGATATCGTGTTCACAAGAAAGATGGACAGTCGGACAGATGGACAGACGGAGCTGATGACTACAGTATTTTTATTTTAACTATCCCCTCCAATCTTGGAAAAATATAAAATCCGCCTGTAAAACGCAATATAAAATTGGTGTGGCTGGAGTGTCGTAAATCAAGACTTCAGAATACATTTCAATATGCATGATATGGGACGTCAATGAAACAATGACAGATAGAAGAGGCGGTGCATTTAGAATTTCCATTTGAAATAACTTTGAACAAATACATGTACAAAATCTGACAGGGGAAGTACAAGGTTCGAAATATTTTCAGCAACCAACTATTATTCAGCAAGTCAGCTCTAATGAACTCCCCCCCCCCCCCCACGGACAGGCTACATAGCTTCTAGCATAAATTTCTGGGTGGTACATTTTGATTTTAGCATGGAGGTATAACTGACATATTATCGAATATTCTGGTCCTGAAATAGTGGAGTAATTTGGTACGGTAATCCCTCTAATAATTCAATCCCTCTATCAAAATTCAATCAGCCCCAATTTTGGGTACGAATTTCAATCGGTGGTTCTAATAAATTTGATCACCCTCTAAAATCATTGAAATGAAAAAGAACAATGGCTTAATATATGCATGATTTGAAACATTTTGTCAATTTCCTATTCTCCATGTTCTAATAATTTAAATTGGATCACCCCCGGATTTTATAGTGGGAAATTTCACTTCCTGTGATTGGATTATTTGAGGGATCATCGTAGCTTCTAGCAGAAATTTCCGGGTGGTACATATTGATTTTAGCATGGAGGGATAACGAGCATATTATCGAGTTGCCAATATTATTTTCACTGTACGTGTGTATTATGGTCTATTCATGATATAGTAGGCATGGTAGGGTAATTTGGTGCGATAATCCCTCAAATATTTTAATCCCCCTATAAAAATCCCATCATGCACCCCCCAATTTTGAGGACAAAATTCAATTGGCTGTTCTTTTAATTTCATCAATCTCTAAAACCATTGAAATAAGGAAATAATGGATTATCTGCATGATTTTGGACCATTTTGTTAAATTCCTGTTCTAATTACCCTAGTTCTCCCAGTATCCACTGGTAATACCCCTTCATATTGGAGCATTAGCATGATCAGGCCAAACTCGAATGTACGATTCAGAAATCTACGTTAAAGAGTGAATCTTTTGTTCAAAATATTTTTTATAAGCCTATTGATAGGAGCAGCAAATATAAATTCAAAATACTGTTCATTTAATATTCATAGTATTAGTCAGGCAAATTCAAAATACTGTTCATTTAATATTCATAGTATTAGTCAGACAAATTCAAAATACTGTTCATTTAATATTGATAGTATTAGTCAGGCAAATTCAAAATACTGTTCATTTAATATTGATAGTATTAGTCAGGCAAATTCAAAATACTGTTCATTTAATATTGATAGTATTAGTCAGGCAAATTCAAAATACTGTTCATTTAATATTGATAGTATTAGTCAGGCAAATTCAAAATACTGTTCATTTAATATTGATAGTATTAGTCAAGCAAATTCAAAATACTGTTCATTTAATATTGATAGTATTAGTCAGGCAAATTCAAAATACTGTTCATTTAATATTGATAGTATTAGTCAGGCAAATTCAAAATACTGTTCATTTAATATTGATAGTATTAGTCAAGCAAATTCAAAATACTGTTCATTTAATATTGATAGTATTAGTCAAGCAAATTCAAAATACTGTTCATTTAATATTGATAGTATTAGTCAAGCAAATTCAAAATACTGTTCATTTAATATTGATAGTATTAGTCAGGCAAATTCAAAATACTGTTCATTTAATATTGATAGTATTAGTCAAGCAAATTCAAAATACTGTTCATTTAATATTGATAGTATTAGTCAGGCAAATTCAAAATACTGTTCATTTAATATTGATAGTTTTATTAGTCAGGCAAATTCAAAATACTGTTCATTTAATATTCATAGTATTAGTCAGGCAAATTCAAAATGCGATTTTGTCGATATAGATTATCGCTACATCAACTTGAAATTTCTCTACCAAGTCCTCATTTTTGAACAACCCATTATGAGCCTTGACTTACTTGATTGGCACATATCGTCCCAGCAGAGGACTCGAACCTCGTAATCGTAACACTTGTGACTCATCTGTTCATCATTGTGACACCGCAATCCGTTCTTGATGTCACACATGACACGACTTTGTCCCGCTTTGTTCCAGGAAGTATGGGTATCCACAACTCTGCATTCGATATTGGCAATGTTCCTACAAAGCCCATATTTGGATTTAAGGTCGTTAATTTTCTCAAAATCACCAATGTCATTTGGAGGGCCAGTGTTGAGCCATTTTGACCATGCACATCGTAATGGGGTCCCAGTGGATGTGGTTCTGGGAGGAGGAGCTGTCGTTGACAATGGGGTCCCAGTTGCCGTGTTTACCAGAAGATGAGCTGTTGTTGTTGTTGACAATAGGGTCTTGCTTGTCGTGGTTGCAGGGGGATGAGCTGTTGTTGACAAGGGGGTCCCTGTTGTTGTTGATGGCATCTTGGTAGTCATCGTTATGTGTGGTTCTTAAATAGATATAAATGGATTATTGAATCATCTCACTTGTACTCATTTTTTGGAGTGAGTAGAGAAATAAGCATGAACAAAACGTAGTAGAGCTTAGTCAACTGTACTGTATATGGTCCGTCATATAGAGAATCCTCTATACTCTTAATTTTCGCTTTATAACTAAATTGCAACCACAGTTTTAATATAATAATAACAAGAAATTAAACATCTATCTTACCCCTAACACCCACAAAGTAAAACCAATTTCACCTTATGAATATTTACAGCAACTCTGTGATGGACTGAAATGATCTTCCAATTTTTTTCTTCTCGAGCCAATCAAAATACCAGATTTTTTATTCGAATTTGAATTTGAATATTCAAAACTGGAAGATATACCATGATGCACTGGTGTTAATCAGCTTACCCTGCAGACACTCGCAGTAGTATCGGATCATGTAGTCCTGACACGGCATTGGGGCATTGTCCTTGTTACTGCAGCTGAATCCTTCCTCCAGTGAACAGGTCTGGACTTCACCAAACGTGAAAGATGGGATTAGCTCATCACCCTGCCTCGTCCGACAATCAATATGTGTCACTTTGCCATTGGCACAGAATGTCGCCAGCTCTTGCTTTGTCATGGCCTCGAAATCTCCTTTCCCCGTAGAGGGCAAGTCTCGGTTAATCCACGCACTCCACATACTCTCGGAGCAGAGGGGAGGCGGTGTTGTCTCCCCTGGCACAGTGTGGTGGGTGGTTGGTGGTTGGGTGTGAGGTGGACTCGTCATGATGCCTGTGGATGTAACAATGGAAGTTGCTGGTGCCGTTGTAACAATATTCAGCTTTGTTGATGTTGGTGGAGCTGTCGTGGTTGCAGGGGGATGACCTGGTGTTGTTGCTGCTGACGATGAGGTCTTGGTTGCTGTGGTGACGAGTGGATGAGCTGTTGTTGATGGCATCTTGGTAGTCACGGTTATGTGTGGTTGAGATGGTGTGGGTTCTATAAATAAATATGAACGAATTAATCAATCAGTCCACTTGTAGTCTTGTTATATCGGAGAGATTGGAGACAGAAGCATGAATAAAAGGTATGGTAATTCTCCTAATAAATCGATCCCTGGAAGTGATATTTGAGATGCTAAAAAAGAGGGTGATCGATTTATTGCAAATGAGTGAAAGTGGTGATTCACAAAAGTTGGAAAAATCAGTGAAGAACCTTCAAATCAGCAAATGCCCAGTTTCCGATATCGGCACTTGTGAAAACTGCATCCATTTACAAGCGAGATGTTTCAGTTTCTATTCATGTAGGGTGTGATTCAATACAATCCAGCTAATTGAAGTACGTGAATAATCCAGTATCAGTTTAATTAGCCTGTAATCAAACACAATTTACACATTTTACCGACCATGGAGCTTCATTATGATAGACTTCAATGAACAATGTATTCTCCCTTATCTTGAAATAATCGAACAAATGTCGCAGTCTCACCAGATCAATCAGAAACTAATAATTCGTTTCCTACATTTAAAGTCGAGTTCCAGATTTCGAATTAACAGTTGTAAGTTAATACGATTAGTTCATCATATCTAGACATGCTACATATCGTCTTACCATGTCTATAATCACTTGTTTGATCTGCCGAGACCGCGACACTGCCATGGATACACGTTATTACAAACGGGATATACTCAAAATCGGGGATGATTGAATTTTTACAATTTTTGATCATATTTTTCTCTAGATATTGCGTGTGATTGATTTCCGATAGAGTGATCGATATATTTGAGGAATTGCCTTAATGGGGCTTTTAGCTTACTGTTCTGTATATGGCTCAATACTCCACTTAAGCAAGTTCCAGACAAATCCAATTTTACGTATACTGCGCATGTTTCTGCACATCTACCAAAATAGCGATATTTAAAAGACATTTAATGGAAAAGGAAAATATTTGCTTTTAAAAGATCAGTTGTGAAAGGATTTTTGAATTTGATGGTTTTCCAAATTTTGAGGCAATACCACCTCAACGAAGTAACGTTGGCAAACTGACTTAGGGCTGTTCCATTTAAAAAGGTATGGGAGGGGAGGAAGGCACTCAATATATTATTCTATGGGTCATAGGAGGAAATTCCCTTCAATCCATGTTACAACACTGGGAAGGCCAACAAAATTTCTATGGGTGGTGGGGTATAATTAGCTGCCTTCCGCCCCTCCCATACCTTTTTAAATGGAACAGCCCTTAGCGAAATCATGGTAAATTGACCTCATGACCACGGTTTTCCCATGTTGGCATCTTACTGTCTTGAAGAGAAGCCTGGTGACCCGTCATTTTTCTAAGATTTTCCGATTCACATTGTTCCAGATAACTATTGAAGTATTTTGCAGAAAATGACATTTTATCTTCTCAAAAAAATATTAAATTTTTCCATGAAAATAGAGTCATTTTCATGGAATTCCTATTTAATTCCATATATTAGAGTAAGGCTATAAACCATGATAGTACACCATATAAATCCCTAGATTATGCAAAATTTAGCCTGGTGACCCCTGAATTTTATCCTTTAGTTTGGATGTTGAAGGTTTGCTCTACCTCTTGCCGAAATATAAGCAAAATGTCATTTTAGTTTCAAATTGTCTGGAACCCGCTTAACTAAATTGCAACCACAGTATCAATATGATAATATGAGTAAATTGAACAGCTATCTTAGCCCTAACAGTCACAAAGTAAAACCGATTTCTCCTAATGGATATGAACCTGTCTAACAGTTCCTGATCATCTCCATGAGCTTTACAGCAACTTGGTGATTGGCTGAAATGATCTTCCAATTTTCTTCAGGAGCCAATCAAAATACCAGATTTATTATTCGAATTTGAATAATCAAAACTGGAAGATATACCATGATGCACTGGTGTTAATCAGCTTACCCTGCAGACACTCGCAGTAGTATCGGATCATGTAGTCCTGACACGGCATTGGGGCATTGTCCTTGTTACTGCAGCTGAATCCTTCCTCCAGTGAACAGGTCGTGACTTCACCAAACGTGAAAGATGGGATTAGCTCATCACCCTGCCTCGTTCGACAATCAATATGTGTCACTTTGCCATTGGCACAGAATGTCGCCAGCTCTTGCTTTGTCATGGCCTCAAAATCTCCTTTCCCCGTAGAGGGCAAGTCTCGGTTAATCCACGCACTCCACATACTCTCGGAGCAGAGGGGAGGCGGTGTTGTCTCCCCTGACACTGTGTGATGGGTGGTTGGTGGTTGGGTGTGAGGTGGACTCGTCATGATGCCTGTGGATGTAACAATGGAAGTTGCTGGTGCCGTTGTAACAATATTCAGCTTTGTTGATGTTGGTGGAGCTGTCGTGGTTGCAGGGGGATGACCTGGGGTTGTTGCTGCTAAGGATGAGGTCTTGGTTGCTGTGGTGACGAGTGGATGAGCTGTTGTTGATGGCATCTTGGTAGTCACGGTTATGTGTGGTTGAGATGGTGTGGGTTCTATAAATAAATATGAACGAATTAATCAATCAGTCCACTTGTAGTCTTGTTATATCGGAGAGATTGGAGACAGAAGCATGAATAAAAGGTATGGTTATTCTCCTAATAAATCGATCCCTGGAAGTGATATTAGAGACGCTAAAAAAGAGGGTGATCGATTTATTGCAAATGAGTGAAAGTGGTGATTCACAAAAGTTGGAAAAATCAATGAAGAACCTTCAAATCAGCAAATGCCCAGTTTCCGATATCGGCACTTGTGAAAACTGCATCCATTTACAAGCGAGATGTTTCAGTTTCTATTTATGTAGGGTGTGATTCAATCCAATCCAGCTAATTGAAGTACGTGAATAATCCAGCATCAGTTTAATTAGCCTGTAATCAAACACAATTTACACATTTTACCGACCATGGAGCTTCATTATGATAGACTCCAATGAACAATGTATTCTCCCTTATCTTGAAATAATCGAACAAATGTCGCAGTCTCACCAGATCAATCAGAAACTAATAATTCGTTTCCTACATTTAAAGTCGAGTTCCAGATTTCGAATTAACAGTTGTAAGTTAATACGATTAGTTGATCATATGTCTAGACATGCTACATATCATCTTATCATGTGATGTCTATCACTTGTCTGATCTGCTGACCGCGACACTGCCATGGATACACGTGAATGAATAGGTGATCAAATTTTTATTACCAACAGGATATACTCAAAATCTGGAATGATTGAATTTTTACAATTTTCGATCATATTTTTCTTTAGATATTGCGTGTGATTGATTTCTGATAGGGTGATCGATCTAGTTGAGGAATTGCCTTAATGGGGCTTTTAGCTTACTGTACTGTATATGGCTCAATACTTCACTTAAGCAAGTTGCAGACAAATCCAATTTTATGTATATTGCGCATGTTTCTGCGCATCTACCAAAATAGCGATATTTAAAAGACATTTAATAGAAAAGGAAAATATTTGCTTTTAAAAGATCAGTTTTTAAAGGATTATTGAATTTGATAATTTTCCAAATTTTGAGGAAATACCATCTCAATGAAGTAACGCTGGCAAACTGACTTAGCGAAATCAGGGTATAAATTGACCTCATGATCATGGTTTTCTATTCTAATGTTGGCATCCTACTGACTTGAAGAGAAGCCTGGTGAACCCCTCATTTTGAGGGGATTTTCCGATTCACATTGTTCCAGATAACTATTGAGGTATTTGCAGAAAATGACATTTTATCTTCTTAAAAAATATTAGATTTTTCCATGAAAATAGAGGCATTTTCATGGAATTCCTATCTAATCTCATATATTAGAGTAAGGCTATAAACCATGATAGTACACCATATAAATTCCTAGATTATGCAAAATTAAGCCTAGTGACCCCTAAATTTTATCCTTTAGTTTGGATGTTGAAGGTTTGCTCTACCTCTTGCCGAAATATAAGCAAAATGACATTTTAGTTTCAAATTGTCTGCAACCCGCTTAACTAAATTGCAACCACAGTATCAATATGATAATATGAGTAAATTGAACAGCTATCTTAGCCCTAACAGTCACAAAGTAAAACCGATTTCTCCTAATGGATATGAACCTGTCTAACAGTTCCTGATCATCTCCATGAGCTTTACAGCAACTTGGTGATTGGCTGAAATGATCTTTCAATTTTCTTCAGGAGCCAATCAAAATACCAGATTTATTATTCGAATTTGAATAATAAAAACTGGAAGATATACCATGATGCACTGGTGTTAATCAGCTTACCCTGCAGACACTCGCAGTAGTATCGTATCATGTAATCCTGACACTGCATTGGGGCATTGTCCTTGTTACTGCAGCTGAATCCTTCCTCCAGTGAACAGGTCGTGACTTCACCAAACGTGAAAGATGGGATCAGCTCATCACCCTGGCTTGTCACACAATCAATATGCGTCACTTTGCCACTGGCACAAAAAGCCGCCAGCTCTTGCTTTGTCATAGCCTCAAAATCTCCTTTCCCCGTAGAGGGCAGATCTCGGTTAATCCACGCACTCCACATACTCTGGGAGCAGAGGGGAGGTGGTGTTGTCTCCCCTGACACAGCATGATGGGTGGTTGGTGGTTGGGTGTGAGGTGGTCTCATCGTTGTGCCTGTGGATGATATCCCTGATGTAACAAAGGCGGTAGTTGATGCCGTTGTAACGATACCCAGCTTTGTTGTTGTTGGAGAAGTTGTAGTCAGTTGCCCTGTAGCTGTGACAAGAATACAAGAGGAAAATTCTTTCATTATGTACTCAAATTACTAAAATAATATCTTCTGAATAACTCCCCCCCCCCCCACACTCACCCCTGATAGCTTATTCAAAACTACTATACAGCAGCTCTCCAGAACATGTCAGACTGCCATGTAGAGTACACCTTAGTTCAGTGGGCTTGGCTTTACCATGCTGTTTGAGTGCTTCATTTGCATAATTGAGGCACCCTCCATAAATAATCTAGAAGCCCTTCAGAGACACTTCAGTCCCAGTAACTCTCAACATTGGAGATATTAGGTAGAGACACTCAATCAGTGGTTTCAATAGAAGCCGTCGCCCGTCGCAGGTGACGGCATCTCGCAAATTTGCGACACCTACTCCAATATTGTCAGTCATTTTTTAGCGTGTGTCAATCTCAAATCCAGTGGCCACCAGGTTCCTAATCTAACGGCACACTTCTTGGGCTGTCCGAGTACCGCCTTGTCCGATGAAATTGTCACCATTCGTTCTGCCGAATAAAAACTGTACACCAGATTTGTTAGCTGTTCTCCGCCATCCACGTGGTTCACCTGTTGTTGTTGTTACCGAAATAGACGAATATGAATGAAACACGATAACGATTGGTTGGTACTGTGCCAAAGAATGACGTCTTCGGTCGTTCGGCTAATCACTGAGCTTGTACTTCGTGCGCCAGGTTTGTACTTCGTGCGCCATTCAAAATGAAACGTCAAGCTAGTTTGGAATTTTTTTAGGTAATCCCGAAAAAACCCCCAGGTAATTATCAATTTACAGATTAGTCTGGCATGAATAAACTTTTTCAAGGCTACTTTCAAATCAATTCCTGTTATATTCTGTCTTCAGAGCGGCATTGAATGAGTGCCAATTTGCGCAAAATTTAACAACAACGACGACACGTGTTCGTCATGTAAATGTTAAAGGATTTGTGTGCAAGTCATGAAGTGGATCATACACTGGCTAATATTGCCAATTGACCAAAACTCATTGTTTTGTATGGTTTTCCTGCCTATTTTGTCGCCAGCGACGCAATAAATGCATTTTGTGCACAAAGTATCAACCGCACATAATTTCTTGTATTTTTGCTCGAATGGGTGAAATTTTCTTGAATGAGAAATCACAGACTGACACAGTTTCAGTGTGGTTTTATCCTCTTTAGATGAAGAAAGTCAAGCACCTGACAAATAAATCTTTTCACATAAAAAAGGGAACATAGTTTGAGAACTCTTTGGTTGTTGTTAGCAATATTAAACACTGCTTATTTTCTGTTATAAATATGCAGAAATGTTTATTTTTCTTATTTGAGAAAAAAATCGTAAATAAATAAACGTGGGTCCCAAGAAATTATTTCTTATGAAATTAAGAAAATGTAGGAATATTTCAGAAAATATGAGGAATAATGTCTTGTGGGGGGCCCACTTTCTACTCATTTAACACTTCTCTCAAATAAGAAAAGTAAACATTTCTGCATATTAAAAAAAAAAACAATCAGGGTTTAAAATTGCTAAGGTCAGTCAAAGAGTTCTCAAAACTATTCCTTTTTATATGAAAAGACTTATTTGTTATAATAGTTCAACTGAGATAGTATGGCTCACAAAAAATGAATTGAAATCATATAAATATTGTAGATACTTCTATTAATTTTATAATTTCAACAAGAAATTCTATTTTTCTTTGAAGAACTGTTTTAAAATTAGATGTTATTGCAGTTACTGGTACACTGGAGAGTGAAGGTGGCAGTTCACAATTTCTGCTGAAAAGCTCTCTGAGAGCACCATTCCATTGTTCATTTTCAAAAAAAAAATCTGCCGCGAGGGGGGTTGCCCCCCCTCACACTCCCCCCCTTTCGGTCGCTACGCTCCCTCAGTTCGATCGCGTTGCGATCTCAGGGCAACTCATACTTTGGCCATTTCAACTTCTACTCCAATCCTTAATGAAACCACTGTCAATGGCTAAATATTGCCACACTTCAAAGTGACTGGAGAAGCACTCGATGCAGAAGCCCCTCCAACACAGTGAAGAATCATCCATTCAAGTGTTTCAGATTTAGGGAGCTTCTTGAAATTTTGGCATACTAGGAACTGGCATAAAGCATTCCAAATGGTTTGGCAAGGTATGCCGAGTTGTAATTCCTAAGAACATATTGGCATCATTTTCCGAACTCAGCAAATCAAGGATGGCTTATGGCTTGCCATACAATAGCACAGAGGGAATGGCACTGGCTGGGCTGATCAGTGTCCAGGGTAATAGGAACTGTGAGCACTCTCGTGTTCTGGCACATGTAGGCACTGTCGTGATATGACTGAAACAAGGTTGAACAAGGGTTATGAGTAACCAGGCAGCTCGCCATTTTGGGTTTTATCAATAACATGCAGCTTCGCATAAAGATCGAGCCCTTCAGATTGCACATCACTGGCAATGACAATACATATTGTTATAAAAATTTGACTTCTTTGTCAGTGATGTTGAAGTTGGATTGCAAGATGAACTATATTATAAAACTTGAAATAAAAATTACCTTTTTTTCCAAAAGTAAGCTTATACATGTCAGAGTCCAAAAGAAGTCCAGCCTAAACAAAAAAAAATTAACCCAGAAAACTTTCAGAGTCCAAAAGAAGTCAAAATTATTCTAAGTCCAGCCTAAACAAAAAACATTAACCTTCCAGCTTGAGTCTAAACATAAAAACTTAACCGGACACCGACACCGCCACTTTCCCCCTCTCTCTCCCAATACCTCGCCTACTTTGTATACGGCGAGCTAAAAACGATGTTAAAGGTCAACCCAAACGCTCTGAGGTCAAAAATATAAAAAAATAGTCCTTTCGATTCTGAAAATAATGATATTTTTTTCATAATTTTGTGCAGTCTGGTTGGCGAGATATTGCTGTTTGAAAGGTGAAAATCGCTCTCCTGTCAATTCCAGCTGTGACGTCACGGAGGGAAGCCGTCTTGTATTCTCTATGTTAAAGCCGTATACCACAGTCGTATGTAGCTGCTGATTTCTGGAGATTTTCGGAGTATCGGGGCATCATTTTTTAAATATGCCGCGACGTTGTGTAGTGGGAGGTTGCAGTTTTACTACAGATGACGGTGTTAGTATTCATTTGTGGCCCAAAGACGAGAAAATCGCTGCAAATTGGACGAAATTTGTACGCAACACGAGAGTGTGGAAAGAGGGCCCGAGCCAGTACTCGTATAATTTGCTCGGCACATTTTGACAGAAAGACATCATTCGAGGACATCTACAGCGTAGCAGTTGAATTCGGGTACAAACCAAAACTAAAGAGAAGAGCTATTCCAACTATCAAACGTAAGAACAATCAGAATGTGACGGCAAAGAAATCGGACAAGGAGAATCTATCACGGACATCGGCTGAACGAACCTAGCCTGCAAGCGAGGCCTCGGGCAGGGGGACGGCTGTACATGCCCTGCTCGCTCTCGCGTGGCATTTGTTGCTTGAGCACCTACAGGTTAGACTGGATGAGTCTCTATTTCATATATACACGTTTAACCATTTGTTCCAATGTGTCTTAATGTCTGTATTTGTATGTTCAATTTTATTCATTCTATGTATGCGTTTTTAGCCAAATGTTGGCACAAACTTCACGCAAATAAATTATCTAAATTATATACTATTTAATAATAATAATAAAATGATCTTTCATAAATATATATACGTTTGATAAGTAAATAAATAAAAAACACCAATTGGAGTGAATGGCTGTAGATACAGAAGTGATAATTATACTTTCATAATCCCTTGACATTTGAGATTGTGGGAATATCATTCGATTTCAATTTAATTGAGGTAATTTGTCGAAAATTGAGCAAATGTGAATGCCGATCCACTCACCACGGCTTACTTTTCGCCATGAATGTCCAAAGTTTTTTTATCAAACTATATAATTCTGAAATTGGTATTTCATGGGGATTATGGGAAAACAAACAAAATTCAAGTCGGACGTATATCAGTAGAGTTATCAACAGTTTACTGTCCATACTGCCGAATCCCGGAGTTTATCCCTTCGAAAAGGCTGCCTCGGTCAGTAACAACAATAACAACACAGATGTGCTCGTTCGTTACATCACAGAATCGTTCTACATTCAATACAGTTTGAAATATATGGACATTTGGTCTTATAGATGACGATAATAAGGTTTCCAGTCAAGTTGCATACCAATCTGTATTCAACAAACGACCTCTCCGAATCCTGTCGTCGTCGAGTTCCACGTTGTCAGAGTGGTTGTCACTGTCAGAATCGGAGCCGTACGGCTCAAATTGATAGGGCTGAATTCCGCCGTTGGTCTGCAAACAACTGTTAATTTGCCCGTCATCATCCTCCTCTATGTCTATTTCATCTTCTTGGCGAAAAATATTTCCATCTAAGCAGCTGATATCGCTCGAATCGACATCTGAACCGGAGCTCTGACTGCACTCGCTTTCCATGTTATCCGCTGTTTTTTCTCAGGCAACTTCCCTGCGTGACGTCATCAACCCAGCTGTGAAAGTGTGGAAAAGCCCACTTTGCTCCCATATTACGTGTGTTTCTGATCAGATTAGAATTTTTTCAATATTTTTTTCATACAAAGTGAAGTATGAACTATGATTTTTAAGGATTTTTAGACCAAAAAAAAATCCGTTTGGGTTGACCTTTAAACCCTACTACTCACTCACCCTGCTATTTCAATTGGAACTCGGGAATATCCATGCTGATCAACACTACAATGGGCATAGTGTATCCCATTTGGTTAACCGGTATATGCCATTCAGTGGATGATTGAAAATTATGCTAAAAAAGGGGGATAATCAAATTGTGATAGGGGATTTATTGGAGGGAATACTGTACACGTTCAAAAAATACCTGAGCATTCGCAGTAATAACGAATTCTGTAGTCTGCACATCCACGTGGATTCATGCTGTTCTTGCACACCAGTCCCTCACTCACTTCGCAGATCTTGACATCGTGACTGGCCTCCCCAGTGGCCGTGCTGCAGTTAATCTTCGTCACTTTTCCTCCCGTTCCGCAGAAATGTTCCAGTTCTGTCTTCGTCATGCTCTCATGGTCGCCATCGGCTTTGTTCGGAGAGTCCCGATTGATCCAACTGGACCATCCGCTACTGGAGCATGTGATGACTGGGACAGATGTGGTCGGCACGGAATGCGATGTCGATGGAGGATGGGATGACGATGGAAGATGCGATGTTGACTGAGAAGGTGACGTGGAGGTCGGTTCCCTGACAGCCGTGGTTGAAGAACCTGTTGAGCACTCATTGCAGAACACTCTCATCTCGTAATCCAGGCATTTACCATCCTTCTGTAACAAGTTGAGGCAGAGGAGAGACAGCGTATTGAGATTACACCTCACATTGGTCTGTCCAGTTTCATTATACGGAAGATGGTGGGAATCGGTAGTCCTGCACTGGATGTCGGTAACACTCTCGAAGCCACAGAAGTTGATGAAAGCTTTCATTTTCTGTACAGATTCATAGTCGCCATTTGTGTCCGGTTTCTGAGAGCTGACCCATTGGGTCCAGTACATGCAGGATGTGGTGACCATACCCCCGGATGTTGCTGGAACAGGAGAGGTTGGAAATATTAGAATATGAGCTTAATTTCACCGATGTTCTTGTATGCATGCGTGCTTGGTATGACATCAACCAGGCTCAGAAGTTAGCTCAATGTAACCTATGTACAATACAATACACTACAATTGAAGGGTTCCCAGCCAGTCAAAATAGGGGTATTTTCTCATGGCTCTGAGGTGACGCCACTGCCAGGGTTGTGCAAATTACAGCAATCTCTCTAATAATTCAATCATTCCATAATAAAATCTGGGAGTGATCAAATTTATTATATCAAGAAGTTGACAAAATGGTTCAAAATGCATATACGGTAATTCCCCTAATAATTCGATCACCGGAAGTTCAGCAAAAATGGCTTACATCTGGAAATATTCTTCATGGCACCAGCTACAAAGTGTCACGTTTTGTTTTTATATGGCTTTTCTTCAATTTGAATGAAGAATGGAAATGTTACTTTTTCTCTGTGTTTGAATAACGGAGTTGAAAAGTGAAATTCCTGTGATTGAATTATTAGGGGAATTACCGTAATCCCTTATTTCTTCATTATTTCAATGATTTTAGGGCGTGATCAAATATATTTTTATTTATTTGTCCCCAAATTTGGGGGTGATTGAATTTTGATAGAGGGATTGAATTATTAGAGGGTTATTGTACGCTGGTTATAATTGTCGTGCTATCCATCGGCACGTCTGACAGACTACCGAACAATTTGCAAATGGTAGCCTTAATTCGTAGGAATAAATACATCTTATTTGTAAGATGTAATTTTAATTTTTTTTTCCAAGGTTGGAGGCGATAATAAAAAATAAAACTCAACCTACCTACTTGTAACAGTATAGTGCTGTCCCACTGAAATATCATGCCGTAGGCAGGCATGACACCCCACTCAGTTATATTATACTGACACCAAGCAAACCAGTCCTTGTTCTATCCTCTTAATGCTGAGCGTAACCAATCATCTGTGATTATCCTCTAATAATTCCATCACCCTGTTTCAATTCAATCATCCCAATTTTGTGGATAAAATTCAATCAGTCATTCTAATAAATTAGATAAACTCACTAAAATCGTTAAAATAACGAAGAAATAATGGATTATCTGCATGGCCAATGGATCATATTGTCAACTTCCTGTTCTAATCAATGGTGGGAAATTTCACTTCACGGGATTGAATTATTTAGAGGATTTATCGTAAATTATCATAAAATGGCTAGAAAAGGTCCCGACATTAAACTCACTTCCTGTTGTGACCTTCGTCTGGACCGGTGAAGGAGATACCGTGGCTGTGGGGGTGGGCTTATTGATGAAGGGTGTTACTGTTATTCTGGTGACTGGCCCATGTGTTGTTGGGTTGCATCCCCAGATACTGAACCTCATGGCAGCGCCCTCTGGTGTCCATGTGAGAGGGTAAATCCTCACATATTGGGCCGTCACGTTCCGATTGAATAGGTTACGGACAGGTGTGTTTTGATCCGTGTTTCCTCCGAATGTCTTTGGTATGGACTCTCCCGCTTGGTCGGTGTAGGGCGTGAATGTCTGTCCATCTGTACTGATGGACACCGAATAACTTGTGACCCATAGAGGCGTCTCGTTACTGCCCTGAGTCGATACGCCGGATATCAGCTTCGGCTCCAGGAAATTCACCTGGACCCATGGAGTTTTATCCTTTTCACTGAATGAAACGGAGAAAAATAATACAGGTACTTACATTAAAAAAAATAGTTTGCCATGGAAATACATAGATGATGAAGTTTTGAAAATATATCAATGTGAATTTGTAAAAATTCTATTTCAACGGTTTGATTCAGTTTGTGGACATCTTCGAAACCATCAGGTGTATATGGCGCATGCCTTTATGAATTGAACTGATATCTAGTTATATCTACGCTAACACTTTCCTCGTAAACCGCATATACTATAGGCCTAACAAACTTGATAAGTTGGTTCTGAGGCATTTTTTTTTGACTGAGTTGTATGCGCTCAATTTGGCTCGACAATCTTCCTTTGTGTGGGTTTTTCTTCCGCCTTTCTCTGTGTCGCATCGACACATATAACGGTAACAATCAAAATGCGGGGAATTAGGTATCCAATAATGCTACTTTATGTAAATGAGTGACAAAAAATCGATTTAAACCAATGGAATTGCAGGAAATAAATTTCTCCTGTAAAAAAAAGTCATGCGAAGTGTCCCGATTCTGTGTTTATTTTGTATGTGAAGAGGTTAGATAGAAGCTCTCGATTTAAGGCTAATCACGTGGGAAATGGGTATAAAATTTGCCAGCTAGGAGCACTGACATCAGTGTTGAATGCGACACACACTGAAATTGACATTTTCTTGTCCGTTGGTCGGATTGTAAATAGAAACAAATGGTTACACCTGCAAAATCTGCTCTGCCAACAAGCATATTCATGTGCAATGAAATACTTCAAAGAATACGTATTATGCAGAGTAAACATGTTTCACAATTCTCATTCAAACATTGTAGCTGATCACGTTTTGAAGATATTATATATTTTGTTTCAAAATGGGTTTTCTTCTGTAGTTGATGCCATTTTCAAATGGTAACTCTTGTTAAAGCTGGAAACTGTCTTCTGGGCGAATTGACAACTCCATAACTTGTTCGATGATTCCAGTGCGAAATTGTATGTATTGTCCACAACTTTAGTGACTTTTCTGCATTTAATACTTACACAGATGGAACTGTTCTGCTTTTAATACTGACAGTTGAAACTGTTTTTAATACTGACACAGATAAAACTGTTCTGCATTTTATACTGTCACAGATGGAACTGTTCTGCATTTTATACTTACACAAATGGAACTGTTCTGCTTTTAATACTGACACAGTTGAAACTGTTCTGCTTTTAATATTGACACAGATGAAACTGTTCTGCATTTTATACTGTCACAAATGGAACTGTTCTGCATTTTATACTTACACAAATAGAACTGTTCTGCATTTAATACTGACACAGATAGAACTGTTCTGCATTTAATGCTGACCCAAACTGGAACTGTTTTGCATTTAATATACTTACACAGATGGAATTATTCTGCTTTTAATACTTACACAGATGGAACTGCAGACCCATATGGAACTGTTTTGCATTTAATATACTTACACAGATGGAACTGTTCTTCTTTTAATACTGACACACATGAAACTGTTCTTCTTTTAATACTGACACAGATGGAACTGTTCTTCTTTTAATACTGACACAGATGGAACTGTTCTTCTATTAATACTTACATAGATGGAACTGCAGACCCAGATGGAACTGTTTTGCATTTAATATACTTACACAGATGGAACTGTTCTTCTTTTAATACCGACACAGATGGAACTGTTCTGCATTATACCGACACCGATGAAACGGTTCTGAAATACTCAGTGTTATATCTTAGCCCTACCTGGGCACCCATGATCCTCCCGCCTTCTCAGTTGCCATGGTGAAGAGCCTGGCCCTGTCTGCCCCATGACGATCATCTATTTGGGAGGACACTGTCAGCTGACTGTTTGAGATGGCATGTTCATCTTTCACTCCCATGGGGATCAAACAGACTGTAATAATATACATTCCAGTTAATTTTATGAAGGAATTAGTTTTGAGGGAAAGATAACCCTAGATAAAAGTTTGCCTTTAAGATGAATGAACAGATCTCTAGTGTCTTCAAAACTCTATAAGGAGTTGCGTTCAAGAGAAGGTAGCAGATATACGGAAGTGGTTCATTTTGATGATCAAGGGGAATAACTCAGAAATAGCATCAGATCAGGATAAAAAGGTCAGGTGGACGTCTTCACATGATGACAATAATGTGTGGCGAATTTCAAAAGAACCCAGCAATAAATTCTGAGAAATTTTATTCACAAGAGAAGGTAGCAGATGGAATTGGAGTTCTTTGATGATCAAGGGGCATAACTCAAAAGGTCGAAAAGGTCACATGCACCTCTTCATATGGTAACGATAATGTGTGCCAAATTTGGAAAGAATGCCGCAGTTCTTTGACAAGTTGCATTCACAAGAAAAGGTAGTTGATGGAATTAGTTTTTCGACGATGAAGAGACATAACACAGGAGAAATGTCAGATTGGGTTGAAAAGTTCACATGCATATCTTCACATGGTTTCGATAGTGTGTAGGAAATGTGGAAAGAATCCAGCAAAACCTCTTAGACGAGTTGAGTTCAAAAGAAAACATAGTTGACAGAAGTAGCTTCTTCAATGCTCAAGAGGCAGCTCTGGAGAAAACATCGGATCGGATTGAAAAGGTCACATGCACATCTTCACATGGTGATGATAATGTGTGGCAAGTTTGGAGATAATCCAGTAAATTCCTTTGACGAGTTGCATTTAAGAGGAATGGTAGCTGATAGAAGTAGTTATTTTGATGTTCAAGGTGCGTAATTCTGGGAAAAATGTCGGATTGGATCGAAAAAGTCACATGTACATCTTAACATGGTGACAATAATGTGTAGCAAATTTGGAAAGAATCCAGCAAAAACTCTTTGCTGTGTTGCGTTAACGAGAAAAGTTAACAGACGGATGGATGGACAGATGAACAGACGAGGTCATACCATAAGACGTCCCATCAAAATTGATGGGCACAAAAAAATTGTACTGGCCTTTTTCTCAAAACAGGGGCAGATCCTCCTCAGCTTCTTACAGAAGATTAAAAGTATGTACAATCAGCGAGAGTACAAAATTCAGGAAGAAACAGTCCTGATTAGTTGACCTTTTGTAATTTATTTGCTATATTCCCAAATGTATTTCCACAAAAAATTGTTATCAGATTTCAGAGTCACTTGTTTTCAAATTTCAAAGAGTAACTTTCAATACCAAATCGTAAAATGATATATTCGGGAACTAGAGTCACCTTCAAAATTGGAAATAATCGTAAAACTAACTCCTTACCTGTTGGCTGGACAGTTGTTGGTGTCACTGTGGTAACCGGTGGTGCCGAGGTTAGTGTCGGGGTCGGCTCTGTATCGTTTGGTCCAGCAGTAGGCATGGTAGGTGTTATCCTCCGTACCGATCCTGAAGTCTTGGAAGATAAAGTCTGTGTCGTCGTTACACCTGGGGTCGTTGTAACACCTGGTGTCATCGTAACACCTGGTGTCGTCGTAACACCTGGTGTCATCGTAACACCTGGTGTTGTCCATGGCTGAGGGTTACACCCGAGAATGTTGAAACGAAGACCAATCGCTACATTGTAACTTTGGGGTACCAGGCGGACATAGCGAGCGATGATATTTCGTGATAACAGTCGAGTAACAACGGTGGCTTGATCAGTGTTCCCAGTAAACAAGGCTGGAGTTGTCTCCCCTAGTTTATCAGTGTACGGTTCGTATTCCTTCCCGTCAATACTGGTGTAAACTGTGTAGGTTTTCACCCAGTTTGGTTTGTCATTGCTGCCCTGTGTCATGACCCCAGAAATTGTCTTCGTCTCCAGGAAGTCAACGCCAATCCATGGCTTTGTATCCTCTTTACTAAAGAGAGAAAAGGCGATATATGCCAGCTCATAATTCCATTGTTCACGCAAAGAAAACAGAGGCAACTATGTCAACATCACAGCAGAGGATGTAATGGAGAGGGTTGGATTGATGGCTAGTAGCATGGGGAGCTTTGATTTTGAGGAATGAGAGTCAAATGAATTGAAAAAGCAGTAACTATAGAATGGTGACTGCCGAAAATGGTGGAGTATGTATGGCATCTCATAATACCAAAGATCTCGCATACGAAAAGAGGGGCAACTTTGTCAACATCACAGCAGAGGACGTAAACACAGACGGTCGGATTGATGACTAGTAACATGGGAAGCCCTTGATTAGGCAATTGAACTGAAAAAGCAGTAGTTTTGGAGCAGTGACTGCCGAGAATGGCTGAGTGGTCGCCCGGTCTGGTGTATTTGACAGACGATGCAAGATATAATATTTTCTCTTAAAAATATACTTAAAAATATCTGGGGAGATTGCTACTTGTCCATGAGGTCACTCAGCTGAGATGATGCTGCGACTTCTTGTGTCATGACTTCGAGACTCAACTTGGGTACCCTTTTTGACGTTATAAATACTGACAGAACAGTCACAATTGAAACGAATCCTCAAAATGTATCGAAGAGTTGCGATGAGACACTGTACCACAGCACAACAAATCTGGCCCTCTAGATGTATGCCCTCTGTTGTGACATTGATCAAGTAGCTTACTTGCTTAACTGTGACTGTCTGTATTGGATTGAAAAAATTCTTTATATTATTTATGAGATGTTTCTCGATTTAACGCTGCGAAATTTGCCTGACATCTAAAAGTGAAGGAGCTCTAGAGATTGTATAGATACCTTGGCATCCATGAAGTTCCAGTTTTCGTGACACTCTTTATCAGTCGTCCGTTTGCTGCAGTGTGATTTTCGTCAAGGGTTGACGATGCGCTCAGCTGTTTGTCCAGTATTATCTTCGTATTCTGTACACCCATTTCGAGAGAGCAAACTGTCAAAGAAGCAAACCAAATGACATTGACCAATCATTCTAAACCTTCAGTGTCTTGCATGTCCTGTGCAAATGCATTTTATACGTAGGGCAAACATTTTCAAACCGGGAACACCATGTGCAATATAGCTTTTCCAGGTTCAACAAGGTTCCCTACATGTAATCGCCTATTGTGTTTTCCTTACATGACGGATAGGCCCTTAAATGACCCTATTTCATGCAAATGAAAACATGAAACAACTCTATGACTCGATGTTCAAGAACAGTATCTTGGAAAAACTTCGAGAGAGAAATGAGTAAAAAGCGAAAAAAAATAATGCTGGCAATAAAAAACTTGAAGGTTGCAGCAGCGCTATAACAATTACGCGGTGGTGTCTGTGAAGGTAGAAATTTAATATATTCATAGATTTATGACGTACAAGAGGTACATGTATAATAAATACATCTTACTTTTAAGGCCAAACAAATTTTATTTTTGTTTCACATGCAGATTAATTTTTTTTTTCAAGGTTGGAGGCAATAATAAAAATAAAACTCAACGTTTGCAGTTCACCTCTTTATTTCTACAGGTAGATGAGTTAATGTCAACGTATGGTAAGTCCTCTAATGAATCGATTACCCTATCGGAAATCGATCACCCATGATTTTTGGAGGAAACTACGATCGGAAGTTGTAACACAGGAAGGAAGCAATCAGAGATTGCTCAATTGTATGCCCCCCCCTTCCGCTTTAATCCGACACTGCCCCGCCATTGTTCTGTTCTTTATTGGTTGGTGGCATAATTTGGATAATTATAAAAATTCTGTTTCAGTCACTTTTTTTGCCATGCCTTACAAAATACATATTCCAAGTATCAACCAACAAGTGATAATATGATGTTTCGATGCAAGATGGTCGCCAGGGCTTCGCCAAATCCGAAAATGTGACCTGGTTATGAGACCTACATTCCTTGGGAGTATATTGTGGTGAAATTACGAAGCGATCAGTGAACTTTGAATTTTGCACCCAATTCACTCTTTTTGGGGCAATTTCATACTTCAGGACCTATGTTGTCTGCTTTGGAATGTAGAATAACATATAATATAGCCATTTTCCTGGTTCAAATCGGTTATGGAGCGAGATCCAGCCTGGACAAATAAATATATCCCATTCACTTAGATTACTCTTGAAAACATAACCGCAAGCAGAGAAAATTCACGCTGCACACCTACGGGTCACTGACCACATATCATGCAAATCTCATACTTGTCCATACAATATTAACCGAGATCCAGCCCTACAAGTCCCAATTCACAAAGATTTGAAGAAAAAAGGGCCACAACTCTTGAAAATATATGCGAAACGTGGAAAAACTTCACGCTGCACAAGTACAGGGCACTGACCACATATCCTGCAAATTTCATAATTGTCCATACAATATTAACCGAGATCCAGCCCGGACAAGTCCAATTCACAGAGATTTCAGAAAAAGGGCCATAACTCTTGAAAATTATACCGGAACTCGGAGAAAAACTCTACACTGCACAACTACGAAGCACTGGGCACATTCCATGCAAGTTTCAATCCTGTCCATCAAATATTAACCGAGATATTGCGCGGACAAGAAATTCGGACGGACAGACGCCAGCGGAAGGACGGACGGACCGACGGACGGACGGACAAAGCGATCGCTATATATGCCCCCCCTCTAGTTAGAGGGGGGGCATAATAATTCAATCACTCCCGTTTTTCAGTTGATCTCGTTTGTAAAAAAAATTTAACCACCCGCTTCTGTTGCAGTGTTGCAGTCTATAGGCAGATCAAACAAATGGTGATAGACGTAATAACATATGTAACAGGTCTAGGCATATCATGGACTCATCATACAAACTTGGAACTGTTTATTTATTTAAAGTCTGGAACTCTAACTTCGAATCTGGGAAAAGAATGATTAGTTTCTTAGCCGTTTGATCTGGCCAGACGATGCTGTGCTCTGCCAACATCGGGAAATGTTACTTCCTGGAAGGGGGAGTACTATGTCATTGACTATGTACCGTGAGTTGTCTCCCTTCCCTTAGAGCACAGCACTGACCGTTTTGGACTAACTGATATGAAGATCATTAACAGGGAATTAATTCAGCTGATGCTGGAGTATTAAAAAAACTGCAATTAGCTTTATTGAAACATGCCCTACGTAAGTATAATTTGAAAAAAAAATCACTTGTACTGTCCCGGACACTTTTCACAAGTGACAGTGTCGGAAACTGGGCACTTGATGATTCAAACTTCATGATTCCGACTTCTGCGAATAACAGCTTTCACTCGGTTGCAATAAATTGATCACCCCTCATTTTTAATACCTCTAATATCTTCTGTTGATCGACTTATTAGGAGAATTACTATAGTATTGCCTCCAATCTAAAAAAAAAAAAAAAAAAAATTGCCCGTGAAACAAAAAAATAAAACTGGCGTGGCCTAAGAGGAATTTGTTGGTCCACCTCTTCCAAATTGTTTCCTTTTCACATATTAACACATAATGACACCTTTATCCTGTTGGAATACTTTGAAAACTGTGTCAAAATCCAAACTCTGATGCATCTGCATGGTTGAATACATCAGGGTAAATGAAGGGTTAGTCTAACTCAGATGTTGATTCGACTAGATTCAATCAACATTGGACAACGGCAAACCAATCATCTATGATGATCCTCTAATAATTCAATCACCCTGTTTCAATTCAATCATCCCAATTTTGTGGACGAAATTCACTCTGTCATTCTAATAAATAGAGGATATTGCACTGTTGAGTTTGAATAGCATAAATATTTGTTCGAGTGAAAGGTGGAAGGATAACCCACGAGACGCGAAGCGTCGAGTGGGTTATCCTTCCACCTTTCACGAGAACAAATATTTATGCTATTCAAACTCAACAGTGCAATATTCTATTTATTATTTATAGAACATTATTTTTTTTATCAATTTTGTAATATTAGACACCGTGGGCTGTCTTTTGAAGTAATTTTCTAACACAAATTAGGTCGGATTTTATTTTGTTTATGCCGCGGAGAAATACAAAGACATTAGCCAATGGGAATGGAAGAGTCCCGTCTGAAGTCACGTGCAACTGTCAATCAAGCGGCGAAAGATCGCGATCGAAGCGAGAAGAAAAAATCTTCTTGAATTTAGAAGAGTTTACAGACTTTCAGTTTACCCGACAGTGAAAGGAAGGCAAGTTCTCACGAAGGACAGTGACACGTGGGCCTGTTGATAGCTGTCTACATCTCGGTTCAGTTGAATTGCCTGAAGTGAAACCGGAAGAACGGGCAACAGAAACACAACACTGCTGACTCGACTCGCGACTGTGCCGAACACGCATGGTCGGATAAACACGACAAACTGCAACTTCAAGCTCTTCGTCTGGGTAACTGTATGTGGAAACCGCTATGCAGCATATGAGAAATCAACTTTAGAGCTATCCCCTTTTAGCTTGTTTGTATATCTTTGGGCTCGAACGTAACTGAAGCGTTTTCCTACTGAACATGCAGAAAGCCAGCCCATCGCAGTTTGCGGGTTTCACGCTTTTCTGCATCATCTTTGCGAAAGTCTATAAGGACCCAAGGTGGTTAGTAACTTTATTTCTACTCATACCAGTATTAATTGTGCATTCTTGGAATGCTATTGACTTCTCAATCATGAATAAGGCCCTTAAACTAATATGGTTGAACAGATACTTCTTATCTGAAGAAAATAGTTTCTGGAAAGGTATTCTTGATGCAGAATTAAGTAGTGTAGGAGGACTAACTTTTTTCCTTCATTGTAATTACAATTTAAATAAAGTGTCACTTCCAGTTTTCTATAAAGAGGTCCTACAGTTCTGGGCAGATATTCAAAATACAGATACAGACATATATGATGAAATTATTTGGAATAATCGAAAGGTTACTTTAAATAAATCTCCCATATACATTGATGCATGGGTAAAAGCTGGAATAGTATACATCAGAGATGTGATGGATGATAATGGAGAAGTTTTGACACTGCAGGAACTGTGCAGAAAGTACAAAATGCAAGTTAAATATGGATTATATAAAAAAATGTTAACATCAATAAAACGTGCTACAGGTCAGAACTTATTCAATATTTATAGCCAAAGACCATCTGTTAACTTAAACATACCCCCTAACGTAACTGAAGACATGTTTTTAGGTAACCCTAAAATAAGCACTAAATTTCTTTATAAACATATTCTAAGCTTTCAAATTTCCCATTATCCCAATCAAGATGACACCACACATAGCCTATTTCCTATTTTCGATTTGCCCATTGAAAATAAGCACAAGCAACTACAATTTAAAATTGCTCACAATATTGTCCCCACAAGAAAGTATTTGCATAAAATCAAAATTGCTTCCTCTCCAGATTGTCCAGAGTGTCAAAAAGAGGATGATATATCACATTATTTCCTAGACTGTTCCCAATCTGAAAACTTCATAGTTAAATATTTTGATTGGATTAAAACCTTACTAGATGTTACGGTTGATAGGCAATCTTATTTGTATGGTATTGCAGATATTGAGAAGAAAGATTGTCTCAATTACCTCAACATGCAAGCTAAATTCTTCACTTATAAGTGCAAAGTGGGAGAGAATGAGCAGAATTTCACCCATTTTCTGAACGATATCAAATTTACCCTGCGTGTTCTGAAGAGATCTGGTAAACACAAGTTCATGGATACAATAATTGATCAGATTTTGGCCTATTCTTGAAATGACATATCAAATCCATCGCTTTTGCTACCTGTTCAACATGCCACATTGTGAACAAAATTTTAATTCCATGTGATATGTGTAATTTTTTTTTATTTTTTTTATTGTTTCTTTGTTTAACAATTGAATACATGCTGCCCTGTTACTCCCAGGTCACGTGGGAAATGTAAGGGCAAAATTGTAAAATCGTGGCCAAATGCATAAATAAATGCCCAGTGGTTATGTCCAGGGCTTAAACGAAAAAACAAAACAAAAAAAAACAAAAAAAACTGTTGTTTTATGTCGAAGGAGCCTAAAAGTTCACTTACTGCGAAAGTCTAAAAATAGACCTGACATCACGATATCAGGTCATATCGTCCAAGGCCAAATCGTCCAAGACCAGTGGAAAAAAACTTCGCCCAAATATTGAGACAGATCGACCGACGATTGAGGCCGATCACTCAAAGTATTTTATAGATCGTACCAGCGCTGCGTGGATATGTTAGCTAACACTTAAATAAAAGATATATTGAATTTTATATGAAATGATCTGTATATATATTCATTCCATGATGAAGTTTTGAAGGGTTATGAATTATTGGCAAGCATTCTCGGAATGAAAGTACCGTAGTGAAAGAAGTAGTTCCGGCAACGTCACTGTCAGGTCAGAGTTCACATGTACTCAGCAGTTAGATAACAAAAGTGTTATCTAACTGCAAAAGTGTTATCTAACTGCAATGAAAATATCACTTTTAAGAGTGAAGAAAATATAAGGATTTCACTGTTATATAAATAATAAATTAGATAAACTCACTAAAATCGTTAAAATAACGAAGAAATAATGGATTATCTGCATGGCCAATGGATCATATTGTCAACTTCCTGTTCTAATCAACTTGATCACCGCCTGATTTCATGGCGGGAAATTTCATTTTAAGGGAACAAATTATTTAGAGGATATATTGAAAATTATCATAATATGCCAGGCTAGAAATAGTCCCGACTCTAAACTCACTTCCTGTTGTGACCTTAGTCTGGGTCGGTGAAGGAGATACCGTGGCTGTGGGAGTGGGCTTATTGGTGAAGGGTGTTACGGTTATTCCTGTGACTGGCCCATGTGTTGTTGGGTTGCATCCCCAGATACTGAACCTCATAGCAGCGCCCTCTGGTGTCCATGTAATAGGGTAAATCCTCACATATTGGGCTGTCACGTTCCGATTGAATAGGTTACGGACAGGTGTGTTTTGATCCGTGTTTCCTCCGAATGTCTTTGGTATGGACTCTCCCGCTTGGTCGGTGTAGGGCGTGAATGTCTGTCCATCTGTACTGATGGACACCGAATAACTTGTGACCCATCGAGGCGTCTCGTTACTGCCCTGAGTCGATACGCCGGATATCAGCTTCGGCTCCAGGAAATTCACCTGGACCCATGGTGTTTTATCCTTTTCACTGAATGAAACGGAGAAAAATAATAAAGATATTTACATTAAAAACAATGGTTTGCCATGGAAATACGTAGATGATGAAGTTTTGAAAATATACCAATGTGAATTTGTAAAAATTCTAGTTCAATGGTTTGATTCAGTTTGTGGACATCTTTGAAACCATCAGGTGTATATGGCGCATGCCTTTATGAATTGAACTGATATCCAGTAATTTCTACGCTAACACTTTCCTCGTAAACCGCATATACTATAGGCCTAACAAACTTGATAAGTTCGTTCTGAGGCATTTTTTTGTGTGCTCAATTTGGTTCAACAATCTTCTGTTCTGTGGGCTTTTCTTCCACCTTCCTCGAGACACATATAATAGTAACAATCAAAATGTAGAGAATTAGGTATCCAATAATTCTACTTTATGTAAATGAGTGACAAAAAATGGATTCAAACCAATGGAATTGCAGGAAATAAATTTCTCCTGTGAAAAAAAACAAAACATGCCAAGTGTCCCGATTCTGTGTTTATGTAGTATGTGAAGAGGTTACATAGAAGCACTCAATTTAAGGAGACTGAGCCCTCCTGCAGACACTTTTACACATCCTCTACAAGTTGTCTTTATACAGATAAAAGCATGCCTAAAAGCAATGGTAATGTATATATTTGTTGAAAGGGCATTTCTTAAGAATTCCAAATATTTGTGTTCACTGTAAATCTGTAGCTTGTGAAGATTTTTGAATTTAAAAAAAAATAATTTAAAAACATTTTCAAAAACTTATCCAACTTATCGTAACTTACATCATCATTTCCTGTAGACGACTACTCCAACAGGAAATCGGCGTCTCAGTTTTGTCCATTTTGGTCTAGTTCTTATTCTACTGACATTTAATTCAACTTCAAAGTTATAAACTGTGAATTGCTCAATTTTGTAAAGAAATATTCCGCTACATGTCAATAGAATGAGAACTGAGCCAAAGTTGATCAAACTGAGACACAGATTTCCTGTTGGAGTTGTCTTCTACAAGAAATAATGATGTAAATTACGTTAAGTTGAATACTTTTTTGAGAATAGCATTTGAAATATTTAAATTAAATTTTTAATTTAACTTTATTTGAAGTCGGAATATCTTCACGACTTATAGGTTTACAGTGAACAAATTTATATATTTGGAATCCTTAAGAAATGCACTTTCAACAAATGTATACATTACCTGTAGCTATGAGGCATACTTTCAGCTTGATAAAGACAAATTCTAGAGGGTGATGTGCAAAAGTGTGTGCAGGACATGGGAACCAGGTATAAAATCTGCCAGCTAGGAGCACTGACATCAGTGTTGAAAATGACACACATTGACACTGACATTTTCTCTTCCGTTGGGGAAGAAACAATGCCGGATTGTAAATAGAAACAAATGGTTACACCTGCAAAATCTGCTCTGCCAACAAACATGACAACTATTCATGTGCAATGAAATACTTCAAAGACTATGTATTATGCAGAGTAAACATGTTTCACAATTCCCATTCAAACATTGTAGCTGATCACGTTTTGAAGATATTATATATTTTGTTTCAAAATGGGGTTTTTTTTGGTAGTTGATGCCATTTTCAAATGGTAACTCTCGAAGCTGGAAACTGTCTTCTGGGCGAATTGACAACTCCATAACTTGTTCGATGATTCCAGTCTACAAAATTGTATGTATTGTCCACAATTTCAGTGACTTTTCAGCATTTAATACTGACCCAGATGGAACTGTTTCGCATTATAATTACACAGATGAACTGTTCTGCATTTAATACTGACACGGATGGAACTGTTCTGCATTTAATACTAACACAGATGGATCTGTTCTGCATTTTATACTGTCACAGATGGAATTGTTCTGCATTTTATACTTACACAGATGGAACTGTTCTGCTTTTAATACTGACACAGTTGAAACTGTTCTGCTTTTAATACTGACAGATGAAACTGTTCCGCATTTTATACTGTCACAAATGGAACTGTTCTGCATTTTATACTTACACAAATAGAACTGTTCTGCATTTAATACTGACACAGATGAAACTGTTCTGCATTTTATACTGTCACAGATGGAACTGTTCTGCATTTAATACTTACACAAATGTAACTGTTCTGCATTTAATACTGACACAGTTGAAACTGTTCTGCTTTTAATACTGACACAGATGAAACTGTTCTGCATTTTATACTGTCACAGATGGAACTGTTCTGCATTTAATACTTACACAAATAGAACTGTTCTGCATTTAATACTGACACAGATGGAACAGTTCTGCATTTAATACTGACTCAGATGAAACTGTTCTGCATTTTATACTGTCACAGATGGAACTGTTCTGCATTTTATACTTACACAGATGGAACTGTTCTGCTTTTAATACTGACACAGATGAAATTGTTCTGCATTTTATACTGACACAGATAGCACTGTTCTGCATTTTATACTGACACAGATAGCACTGTTCTGCATTTTATACTGACACAGATAGCACTGTTCTGCATTTTATACTGACACAGATAGAACTGTTCTGCATTTTATACTGTCACAGATGGAACTGTTTTCCATTCTACTGACACTGATGAAACTGTTCTGAAATACTCTGTGTTATATCATAATCCTACCTGGGCACCCATGATCCTCCCGCTTTCTCAGTTGCCATGGTGAAGAGCCTGGCCCTGTCTGCCCCATGACGATCATCTATTTGAGAGGACACTGTCAGCTGACTGTTTGAGATGGCATGTTCATCTTTCACTCCCATGGGGATCAAACAGACTGTAATAATATACATTCCAGTTAATTTTATGAAGGAATTAGTTTTGAGGGAAAGATAACCCTAGATAAAAGTTTGCCTTTAAGATGAATGAACAGATCTCTAGTGTCTTAAAAACTCTATAAGGAGTTGCGTTCAAGAGAAGGTAGCAGATATACGGGAGTGGTTCATTTTGATGATCAAGGGGAATAACTCAGAAATAGCATCAGATCAGGATAAAAAGGTCAGGTGGACGTCTTCACATGATGACAATAATGTGTGGCGAATTTCAAAAGAACCCAGCAATAAATTCTGAGAAATTTTATTCACAAGAGAAGGTAGCAGATGGAATTGGAGTTCTTTGATGATCAAGGGGCATAACTCAAAAGGTCGAAAAGGTCACATGCACCTCTTCATATGGTAACGATAATGTGTGCCAAATTTGGAAAGAATGCCGCAGTTCTTTGACAAGTTGCATTCACAAGAAAAGGTAGTTGATGGAATTAGTTTTTCGACGATGAAGAGACATAACACAGGAGAAATGTCAGATTGGGCTGAAAAGTTCACATGCATATCTTCACATGGTTTCGATAGTGTGTAGGAAATGTGGAAAGAATCCAGCAAAACCTCTTAGACGAGTTGAGTTCAAAAGAAAATATAGTTGACAGAAGTAGCTTCTTCAATGCTCAAGAGGCAGCTCTGGAGAAAACATCGGATCGGATTGAAAAGGTCACATGCACATCTTCACATGGTGATGATAATGTGTGGCAAGTTTGGAGATAATCCAGTAAATTCCTTTGACGAGTTGCATTTAAGAGGAATGGTAGCTGATAGAAGTAGTTATTTTGATGTTCAAGGTGCGTAATTCTGGGAAAAATGTCGGATTGGATCGAAAAAGTCACATGTACATCTTAACATGGTGACAATAATGTGTAGCAAATTTGGAAAGAATCCAGCCAAAACTCTTTGCTGTGTTGCGTTAACGAGAAAAGTTAACAGACGGATGGATGGACAGATGAACAGATGAGGTCATACCATAAGACGTCCCATCAAAATTGATGGGCGCAAAAAAATTGTACTGGCCTTTTTCTCAAAACAGGGGCAGATCCTCCTCAGCTTCTTACAGAAGATTAAAAGTATGTACAATCAGCGAGAGTACAAAATTCAGGAAGAAACAGTCCTGATTAGTTGATCTTTTGTAATTTATTTGCTATATTCCCAAATGTATTTCCACAAAAAATTGTTATCAGATTTCAGAGTCAAAGAGTAACTTTCAATACCAAATCGTAAAATGATATATTCGGGAACTAGAGTCACCTTCAAAATTGGAAATAATCATAAAACTAACTCCTTACCTGTTGGCTGGACAGTTGTTGGTGTCACTGTGGTAACCGGTGGTGCCGAGGTTGGTGTCGGGGTCGGCTCTGTACCGTTTGGTCCAGCAGTAGGCATGGTAGGTGTTATCCTCCGTACCGATCCTGAAGTCTTGGAAGATAAAGTCTGTGTCGTCGTTACACCTGGGGTCGTTGTAACACCTGGTGTCGCCGTAACACCTGGTGTCGTCGTAACACCTGGTGTCGTCGTAACACCTGGTGTTGTCCATGGCTGAGGGTTACACCCGAGAATGTTGAAACGCAGACCAATCGCTACATTGTAACTTTGGGGTACCAGGCGGACATATCGAGCGATGATATTTCGTGAGAACACTCGAGTAACAACGGTGGCTTGATCAGTGTTCCCAGTAAACAAGGCTGGAGTTGTCTCCCCTAGTTTATCAGTGTACGGTTCGTATTTCTTCCCGTCAATACTGGTGTAAACTGTGTAGGTTTTCACCCAGTTTGATTTGTCATTGCTGCCCTGTGTCATGACCCCAGAAATTGTCTTCGTCTCCAGGAAGTCAACGCCAATCCATGGCTTTGTATCCTCTTTACTAAAGAGAGAAAAGGCGATATATGCCAGCTCATAATTCCATTGTTCACGCAAAGAAAACAGAGGCAACTATGTCAACATCACAGCAGAGGATGTAATGGAGAGGGTTGGATTGATGGCTAGTAGCATGGGGAGCTTTGATTTTGAGGAATAAGACTATAGAATGATGACTGCCGAAAATGGTGGAGTATGTATGGCATCTCATAATACCAAAGATCTCGCATACGAAAAGAGGGGCAACTTTGTCAAAATCACAGCAGAGGACGCGTAAACACAGACGGTCGGATTGATGACTAGTAACATGGGAAGCCCTTGATTAGGCAATTGAACTGAAAAAGCAGTAGTTTTGGAGCAGTGACTGCCGAGAATGGCTGAGTGGTCGCCCGGTCTGGTGTATTTGACAGACGATGCAAGATATAATATTTTCTCTTAAAAATATACTTAAAAATATCTGGGGAGATTGCTACTTGTCCATGAGGTCACTCAGCTGAGATGATGCTGCGACTTGTTGTGTCATGACTTCGAGACTCAACTTGGGTACCCTTTTTGATGTTATAAATACTGACAGAACAGTCACAATTGAAACGAATCCTCAAAATGTATCGAAGAGTTGCGATGAGACACTGTACCACAGCACAACAAATCTGGCCCTCTAGATGTATGCCCTCTGTTGTGACATTGATCAAGTAGCTTACTTGCTTAACTGTGACCGTCTGTATTGGATTGAAAAAATTCTTTATATTATTTATGAGATGTTTCTCGATTTAACGCTGCGAAATTTGCCTGACATCTAAAAGTGAAGGAGCTCTAGAGACTGTATAGATA
Organism: Hanleya hanleyi; assembly: GCA_036873755.1. Taxonomy (NCBI): domain Eukaryota; kingdom Metazoa; phylum Mollusca; class Polyplacophora; order Lepidopleurida; family Hanleyidae; genus Hanleya; species Hanleya hanleyi. The sequence goes on along the minus strand of JAVTVY010031964.1, from coordinate 26,766 downwards.
CCTTGGCATCCATGAAGTTCCAGTTTTCGTGACACTCTTTATCAGTCGTCCGTTTGCTGCAGTGTGATTTTCGTCAAGGGTTGACGATGCGCTCAGCTGTTTGTCCAGTATTATCTTCGTATTCTGTACACCCATTTCGAGAGAGCAAACTGTCAAAGAAGCAAACCAAATGACATTGACCAATCATTCTAAACCTTCAGTGTCTTGCATGTCCTGTGCAAATGCATTTTATACGTAGGGCAAACATTTTCAAACCGGGAACACCATGTGCAATATAGCTTTTCCAGGTTCAACAAGGTTCCCTACATGTAATCGCCTATTGTGTTTTCCTTACATGACGGATAGGCCCTTAAATGACCCTATTTCATGCAAATGAAAACATGAAACAACTCTATGACTCGATGTTCAAGAACAGTATCTTGGAAAAACTTAGAGAGAGAAATGAGTAAAAAGCGAAAAAAAATAATGTTGGCAATAAAAAAGGTTGCAGCAGCGCTAAAACAATTACGCAGTGGTGTCTGTGAAGCTAGAAATTTAATATATTCATAGATTTATGACATACAAGAGGTACATGTATAATAAATACATCTTACTTTTAAGGCCAAACAAATTTTATTTTTGTTTCACATGCAGATTAATTTTTTTTTTCAAGGTTGGAGGCAATAATAAAAATAAAACTCAACGTTTGCAGTTCACCTCTTTATTTCTACAGGTAGATGAGGTAATGTCAACGTATGGTAAGTCCTCTAATGAATCGATTACCCTATCGGAAATCGATCACCCATGATTTTTGGAGGAAACTACGATCGGAAGTTGTAACACAGGAAGGAAGCAATCAGAGATTGCTCAATTGTATGCCCCCCCCTTCCGCTTTAATCCGACACTGCCCCGCCATTGTTCTGTTCTTTATTGGTTGGTGGCCTAATTTGGATAATTATAAAAATTCTGTTTCAGTCACTTTTTTTGCCATGCCTTACAAAATACATATTCCAAGTATCAACCAACAAGTGATAATATGATGTTTCGATGCAAGATGGTCGCCAGGGCTTCGCCAAATCCGAAAATGTGACCTGGTTATGAGACCTACATTCCTTGGGAGTATATTGTGGTGAAATTACGAAGCGATCAGTGAACTTTGAATTTTGCACCCAATTCTTTTTGGGGCAATTTCATACTTCAGGACCTATGTTGTCTGCTTTGGAATGTAGAATAACATATAATATAGCCATTTTCCTGGTTCAAATCGGTTATGGACCGGGATCCAGCCTGGACAAATAAATATATCCCATTCACTTAGATTTGATAAACAAAGAGCCATAACTCTTGAAAACATAACCGCAAGCAGAGAAAATTCACGCTGCACACCTACGGGTCACTGACCACATATCATGCAAATCTCATACTTGTCCATACAATATTAACCGAGATCCAGCCCTACAAGTCCCAATTCACAAAGATTTGAAGAAAAAAGGGTCATAACTCTTGAAAATATACGCGAAACGTGGAAAAACTTCACGCTGCACCACTGTGAGGCACTGACCGCATATCGTGCAAATTTCATACTTGTCCATACAATATTAACCAAGATCCAGCCCGGACAAGTCCAATTCACAGAGATTTCAGAAAAAGGGCCATAACTCTTGAAAATTATACCGGAACTCGGAAAAAACTCTACACTGCACAACTACGAGGCACTGGGCACATTCCATGCAAGTTTCAATCCTGTCCATCAAATATTAACCGAGATATTGCGCGGACAAGAAATTCGGCCGGCCCGACGGACAAAGTGATCGCTATATGCCCCCCCTCTAGTTAGAGGGGGGGCATAATAATTCAATCACTCCCGTTTTTCAGTTGATCTCGTTTGTAAAAAAAATGTAACCACCCGCTTCTGTTGCAGTGTTGCAGTCTATAGGCAGATCAAACAAATGGTGATAGACGTAATAACATATGTAACAGGTCTAGGCATATCATGGACTCATCATACAAACTTGGAACTGTTTATTTATTTAAAGTCTGGAACTCTAACTTCGAATCTGGGAAAAGAATGATTAGTTTCTTAGCCGTTTGATCTGGCCAGACGATGCTGTGCTCTGCCAACATCGGGAAATGTTACTTCCTGGAAGGGGGAGTACTGGGATTTATAACAAACTATTTGACTAGTTAAACCAATATTACTATACGGTTCTGAAATTTGGGGAGCTGAGCAAATCTCAAAGTTAACTCATGATACTGACCACTATTATGATCTTATAGACAAGGAACCTTTCGAAAAAGCTCATAACAAATTTTGTAAATTAAATCTACGCGTCAACAAATATACCACAAATTTTATATGTAAAACAGAATTAGATAGACAACCCCTCTCTTTTGATATAAATACGGCTATTTTAAAATACAGAATGAGACTAGAAGATCCAACTTGTAACCCCCTGTTGTCTGATGCCTACAAATGCAGTAAGAATCTACACGAATCGGGCATGACCACATGGTTCACTTATACCACTAAACTATTTAACCAACATAGTCTTCCCCAACCAGATATGATAAATAAACATGTAATCCAATCTGCCCAAGGATGCATTCACTCAAAGCTTTGAAAAGTATAACAGATATAAACTACAAAGCTCTGAAAAATTGAAAATGTACTCTCAAACATACAGTAACAATCAAAGCAACTATCTAGTAACTATACAAAATCAGAATTACAGACAGGCACTATGTAAACTTCGAGTCTCTGCACACAACTTAGAGATTGAAGCAGGACGTAAAACAGGCCGTAAGAATAAAATACCCAGACTTCAGAGAACATGTAGACTCTGCAATATGGAGACTGAAGATGAAACCCATTTCCTAATTACATGTACGAAACTAGAGCGAAAAAGACAAGAACTCTTCAAAAAAATTACAGACTTGCACCCCTCTTTTCCAAACTGGTCTGCTGTTAAAAAAGCTGAATTTATTATAAACCCGAATGCAACTATGGCATTGCTCAGTGGAAAATATTGCCATATTATGACGGTAGAGAGATCAAAAGTACTCGCCACCACAACCTCTGCCAGAAAGACTAGAAAGAAACCATAGGTTTTGTCTATTGGCCGTATAACTGCGCTCGAATGTACAATAAGTTTTTAAGGTACATGTGTGTTTTTATCTAGCTTAATTTTATTCTGTGTACTTCCATTGTTTTAATACCATGTTGGGAAGATATTCCCCCTGGTCTTTGTATTCATACATTGATCGTAATAAATATCATATCATATCATGTCATTGACTATGTACCGTGAGTTGTCTCCCTTCCCTTAGAGCACAGCACTGACCGTTTTGGACTAACTGATATGAAGATCATTAACAGGGAATTAATTCAGCTGATGCTGGAGTATTAAAAAAACTGCAATTAGCTTCATTGAATCATGCCCTACGTAAGAATAATTTGAAAAAAAAATCACTTGTACCGTCCCGGACACTTTTCACAAGTGACAGTGTCGGAAACTGGGCACTTGATGATTCAAACTTCATGATTCCGACTTCTGCGAATAACAGCTTTCACTCGGTTGCAATAAATCGATCACCCCTCATTTTTAATACCTCTAATATCTTCTGGTGATCGACTTATTAGAGGAATTACTATAGTGTTGCCTCCAATCTAAAAAAAAAAAAAATTGCCCGTGAAACAAAAAAATAAAACTGGCGTGGCCTAAGAGGAATTTGTTGGTCCACCTCTTCGAAATTGTTTCCTTTTCACATATTAACACATAATGACACCTTTATCCTGTTGGAATACTTTGAAAACTGTGTCAAAATCCAAACTTTGATGCATCTGCATGGTTGAATACATCAGGGTAAAGGAAGGGTTAGTCTAACTCAGATGTTGATTCGACTAGATTCAATCAACATTGGACGACGGCAAACCAATCATCTATGATGATCCTCTAATAATTCAATCACCCTGTTTCAATTCAATCATCCCAATTTTGTGGACGAAATTCACTCAGTCATTCTAATAAATTAGATAAACTCACTAAAATCGTTAAAATAACGAAGAAATAATGGATTATCTGCATGGCCAATGGATCATATTGTCAACTTCCTGTTCTAATAAACTTGATCACCGCCTGATTTCATGGCGGGAAATTTCATTTTAAGGGAACAAATTATTTAGAGGATATATTGAAAATTATCATAATATGCCAGGCTAGAAATAGTCCCGACTCTAAACTCACTTCCTGTTGTGACCTTAGTCTGGGTCGGTGAAGGAGATACCGTGGCTGTGGGAGTGGGCTTATTGGTGAAGGGTGTTACGGTTATTCCTGTGACTGGCCCATGTGTTGTTGGGTTGCATCCCCAGATACTGAACCTCATGGCAGCGCCCTCTGGTGTCCATGTAATAGGGTAAATCCTCACATATTGGGCCGTCACGTTCCGATTGAATAGGTTACGGACAGGTGTGTTTTGATCCGTGTTTCCTCCGAATGTCTTTGGTATGGACTCTCCCGCTTCGTCGGTGTAGGGCGTGAATGTCTGTCCATCTGTACTGATGGACACCGAATAACTTGTGACCCATCGAGGCGTCTCGTTACTGCCCTGAGTCGATACGCCGGATATCAGCTTCGGCTCCAGGAAATTCACTTGGACCCATGGTGTTTTATCCTTTTCACTGAATGAAACGGAGAAAAATAATAAAGATATTTACATTAAAAACAATGGTTTGCCATGGAAATACGTAGATGATGAAGTTTTGAAAATATACCAATGTGAATTTGTAAAAATTCTAGTTCAATGGTTTGATTCAGTTTGTGGACATCTTTGAAACCATCAGGTGTATATGGCGCATGCCTTTATGAATTGAACTGATATCCAGTTATTTCTACGCTAACACTTTCCTCGTAAACCGCATATACTATAGGCCTAACAAACTTGATAAGTTCGTTCTGAGGCATTTTTTTTTGTGCTCAATTTGGTTCAACAATCTTCTGTTCTGTGGGCTTTTCTTCCACCTTCCTCGAGACACATATAATGGTAACAATCAAAATCTAGAGAATTAGGTATCCAATAATTCTACTTTATGTAAATGAGTGACAAAAAAATGGATTCAAACCAATGGAATTGCAGGAAATAAATTTCTCCTGTGAAAAAAAACAAAAACATGCCAAGTGTCCCGATTCTGTGTTTATTTAGTATGTGAAGAGGTTATACAGAAGCACTCAATTTAAGGAGACTGAGCCCTCCTGCAGACACTTTTACACATTCTCTAGAAGTTGTCTTTATACAGATAAAAGCATGCCTAAAAGCAATGGTAATGTATCTATTTGTTGAAAGGGCATTTCTTAAGAATTCCAAATATTTGTGTTCACTGTAAATATGTAGCTTGTAAAGATTTTTGAATTTAAAAAAAAATAATTTAAAAACATGAGTCTTCTTTTTTAAATGGCTATTTTCAAAAACTGATCCAACTATATAAACTTACATCATCATTTCCTGTAGACGACTACTCCAACAGGAAATCAGTGTCTCAGTTTTGTCAATTTTGGTCTAGTTCTTATTCTACTGACATTTAATTCAACTTCAAAGTTATAAACTGTGAATTGCTCAATTTTGTAAAGAAATATTCCGCTACATGTCAATAGAATGAGAACTAAGCCAAAGTTGATCAAACTGAGACACAGATTTCCTGTTGGAGTTGTCTTCTACAGGAAATGATGATGTAAATTACGTTAAGTTGAATACTTTTTTGAAAGTAGCATTTGAAATATTTAAATTAAATTTTTAATTTAACTTTATTTGAAGTCCGAATATCTTCACGACTTATAGGTTTACAGTGAACAAATTTATATATTTGGAATCCTAAAGAAATGCACTTTCAACAAATGTATACATTACCTGTAGCTATGAGGCATACTTTCAGCTTGATAAAGACAAATTCTAGAGGGTGATGTGCAAAAGTGTGTGCAGGAGGGCTCAGTATCCTTAAGGCTAATCACATGGGAACCAGGTATAAAATCTGCCAGCTAGGAGCACTGACATCAGTGTTGAAAATGACACACATTGACACTGACATTCTCTCTTCCGTTGGGGAAAAAACAATGCCGGATTGTAAATAGAAACAAATGATTACACCTGCAAAATCTGCTCTGCCAACGAGCATGACAACTATTCATGTGCAATGAAATACTTCAGAGAATACTTATTATGCGGACTAAACATGTTGCACACTTCCCATTCAACATTGTAGCTGATCACGTTTTGAAGATATTATATATTTTGTTTCAGAATGGGTTGTTTTTTTTGTAGTTGATGCCATTTTCAAATGGTAACTCTCGAAGCTGGAAACTGTCTTCTGGGCGAATTGACAACTCCATAACTTGTTCGATGATTCCAGTCTACAAAATTGTATGTATTGTCCACAATTTTAGTGACTTTTCTGCATTTAATACTGACCCAGATGGAACTGTTTCGCATTATAATTACACAGATGAACTGTTCTGCATTTAATACTGACACGGATGGAACTGTTCTGCATTTAATACTGACACGGATGGAACTGTTCTGCATTTAATACTAACACAGATGGATCTGTTCTGCATTTTATACTGTCACAGATGGAATTGTTCTGCATTTTATACTTACACAGATGGAACTGTTCTGCTTTTAATACTGACACAGTTGAAACTGTTCTGCTTTCAATACTGACACAGATGAAACTGTTCCGCATTTTATACTGTCACAAATGGAACTGTTCTGCATTTTATACTTACACAAATAGAACTGTTCTGCATTTAATACTGACAGAGATGGAACTGTTCTGCATTTAATGCTGACCCAGATGGAACTGTTTTGTATTGAATATACTTACACAGATGGAACTGTTCTGCATTTAATGCTGACAGAGATGGAACTGTTCTGCATTTAATGCTGACCCAGATGGAACTGTTTTGTATTTAATATACTTACACAGATGGAACTGCTCTGCATTTAATACTGACAGAGATGGAACTGTTCTGCATTTAATGCTGACCCAGATGGAACTGGTTTGCATTTAATACTTACACAAATGTAACTGTTCTGCATTTAATACTGACACAGTTGAAACTGTTCTGCTTTTAATACTGACACATATGAAACTGTTCTGCATTTTATACTGTCACAGATGGAACTGTTCTGCATTTTATACTTACACAAATGGAACTGTTCTGCTTTTAATACTGACACAGTTGAAACTGCTCTGCTTTTAATATTGACACAGATGAAACTGTTCTGCATTTTATACTGTCACAAATGGAACTGTTCTGCACTTTATACTTACACAAATAGAACTGTTCTGCATTTAATACTGACACAGATAGAACTGTTCTGCATTTAATGCTGACCCAAATGGAACTGTTTTGCATTTAATATACTTACACAGATGGAATTATTCTGCTTTTAATACTTATACAGATGGAACTGCAGACCCAGATGGAACTGTTTTGCATTTAATATACTTACACAGATGGAACTGTTCTTCTTTTAATACTGACACAGATGGAACTGTTCTTCTTTTAATACTGACACAGATGGAACTGTTCTTCTTTTAATACTTACACAGATGGAACTGCAGACCCAGATGGAACTGTTTTGCATTTAATATACTTACACAGATGAAACTGTTCTTCTTTTAATACCGACACAGATGGAACTGTTCTGCATTATACCGACACCGATGAAACGGTTCTGAAATACTCAGTGTTATATCTTAGCCCTACCTGGGCACCCATGATCCTCCCGCTTTCTCAGTTGCCATGGTGAAGAGCCTGGCCCTCTCTGCCCCATGACTATCATCTATTTGGGAGGACACTGTCAGCTGACTGTTTGAGATGGCATGTTCATCTTTCACTCCCATGGGGATCAAACAGACTGTAATAATATACATTCCAGTTAATTTTATGAAGGAATTAGTTTTGAGGGAAAGGTAACCCTAGATAAAAGTTTGCCTTTAAGATGAATGAACAGATCTCTAGTGTCTTAAAAACTCTATAAGGAGTTGCGTTCAACAGAAGGTAGCAGATATACGGAAGTGGTTCATTTGATGATCAACGGGAATAACTCAGAAATAGCATCAGATCAGGATAAAAAGGTCAGGTGGACGTCTTCACATGATGACAATAATGTGTGGCGAATTTCAAAATAACCCAGCAATAAATTCTGAGAAATTTTATTCATAAGAGAAGGTAGCAGATGGAATTGGAGTTCTTTGATGATCAAGGGGCATAACTCAAAAGGTCGAAAAGGTCACATGCACCTCTTCATATGGTAACGATAATGTGTGCCAAATTTGGAAAGAATGCCGCAGTTCTTTGACAAGTTGCATTCACAAGAAAAGGTAGTTGATGGAATTAGTTTTTCGACGATGAAGAGACATAACACAGGAGAAATGTCAGATTGGGTTGAAAAGTTCACATGCATATCTTCACATGGTTTCGATAGTGTGTAGGAAATGTGGAAAGAATCCAGCAAAACCTCTTAGACGAGTTGAGTTCAAAAGAAAACATAGTTGACAGAAGTAGCTTCTTCAATGCCCAAGAGGCAGCTCTGGAGAAAACATCGGATCGGATTGAAAAGGTCACATGCACATCTTCACATGGTGATGATAATGTGTGGCAAGTTTGGAGATAATCCAGTAAATTCCTTTGACGAGTTGCATTTAAGAGGAATGGTAGCTGATAGAAGTAGTTATTTTGATGTTCAAGGTGCGTAATTCTGGAAAAATGTCGGATTGGATCGAAAAAGTCACATGTACATCTTAACATGGTGACAATAATGTGTAGCAAATTTGGAAAGAATCCAGCAAAAACTCTTTGCTGTGTTGCGTTAACGAGAAAAGTTAACAGACGGATGGATGGACAGATGAACAGACGAGGTCATACCATAAGACGTCCCATCAAAATTGATGGGCGCAAAAAAATTGTACTGGCCTTTTTCTCAAAACAGGGGCAGATCCTCCTCAGCTTCTTACAGAAGATTAAAAGTATGTACAATCAGCGAGAGTACAAAATTCAGGAAGAAACAGTCCTGATTAGTTGACCTTTTGTAATTTATTTGCTATATTCCCAAATGTATTTCCACAAAAAATTGTTATCAGATTTCAGAGTCACTTGTTTTCAAATTTCAAAGAGTAACTTTCAATACCAAATCGTAAAATGATATATTCGGGAACTAGAGTCACCTTCAAAATTGCAAATAATCGTAAAACTAACTCCTTACCTGTTGGCTGGACAGTTGTTGGTGTCACTGTGGTAACCGGTGGTGCCGAGGTTGGTGTCGGGGTCGGCTCTGTATCGTTTGGTCCAGCAGTAGGCATGGTAGGTGTTATCCTCCGTACGGATCCTGAAGTCTTGGAAGATAAAGTCTGTGTCGTCGTTACACCTGGGGTCGTTGTAACACCTGGTGTCATCGTAACACCTGGTGTCGTCGTAACACCTGGTGTCATCGTAACACCTGGTGTTGTCCATGGCTGAGGGTTACACCCGAGAATGTTGAAACGAAGACCAATCGCTACATTGTAACTTTGGGGTACCAGGCGGACATAGCGAGCGATGATATTTCGTGAGAACAGTCGAGTAACAACGGTGGCTTGATCAGTGTTCCCAGTAAACAAGGCTGGAGTTGTCTCCCCTAGTTTATCAGTGTACGGTTCGTATTTCTTCCCGTCAATACTGGTGTAAACTGTGTAGGTTTTCACCCAGTTTGGTTTGTCATTGCTGCCCTGTGTCATGACCCCAGAAATTGTCTTCGTCTCCAGGAAGTCAACGCCAATCCATGGCTTTGTCTCCTCTTTACTAAAGAGAGAAAAGGCGATATATGCCAGCTCATAATTCCATTGTTCACGCAAAGAAAACAGAGGCAACTATGTCAACATCACAGCAGAGGATGTAATGGAGAGGGTTGGATTGATGGCTAGTAACATGGGAAGCCCTTGATTAGGCAATTGAACTGAAAAAGCAGTAGTTTTGGAGCAGTGACTGCCGAGAATGGCTGAGTGGTCGCCCGGTCTGGTGTATTTGACAGACGATGCAAGATATAATATTTTCCCTTAAAAATATACTTAAAAATATCTGGGGAGATTGCTACTTGTCCATGAGGTCACTCTGACAGCTGAGATGATGCTGCGACTTGTTGTGTCAGGACTTCGAGACGCAACTTAGGTACCCTTTTTGACGTTATAAATACTGACAGAACAGTCACAATTGAAACGAATCCTCAAAATGTATCGAAGAGTTGCGATGAGACACTGTACCACAGCACAACAAATCTGGCCCTCTAGATGTAGATGTATGCCTTCTGTTGTGACATTGATCAAGTAGCTTACTTGCTTAACTGTGACCGTCTGTATTGGATTGAAAAAATTCTTTATATTATTTATGAGATGTTTCTCGATTTAACGCTGCGAAATTTGCCTGACATCTAAAAGTGAAGGAGCTCTAGAGACTGTATAGATACCTTGGCATCCATGAAGTTCCAGTTTTCGTGACACTCTTTATCAGTCGTCCGTTTGCTGCAGTGTGATTTTCGTCAAGGGTTGACGATGCGCTCAGCTGTTTGTCCAGTATTATCTTCGTATTCTGTACACCCATTTCGAGAGAGCAAACTGTCAAAGAAGCAAACCAAATGACATTGGCCAATCATTCTATTCAGTGTCCTGTGCAAATGCATTTTACATGTACGGCAAACATTTTGACAGGAGCCGTAGTATCTACGCTAAAGAAAAACCTCCGTCCATGTCCAGGGTGAATGTGTTTACCTCCCTCTGGAATAACACATGAACATTCTTCTTGCAATATAATGTATAGAAACCCAATGACAAGACCCGTCTAGCACTCTAGTCCTATTCTAATCTATACCAAAAAATATATACTTTCATGTCTTACGGCTTTAGTCTACCAGTACAATCTTTGAAGACAATGCTCATGTTACGGTGCACAAATTTCACCACGGCAAGCACGAGACATGCAGGTCGCCCAACCATAAATTTGTCAGCTGGGCCATCTGTTTTTGTTCGTAAAAGTAGCATAAAAATCCAGACACCCTTTATAAATTGAAATAAATTCAATTATGAAACCGAAACATGTGGATCATTTGAAATATTAAAGTATTTGGTTCTCAGATTTACTAGTCCAGTAGACCTATACTATTGTACCATAACCTCAACAATTACATATTACTGTCTATATTAATTTCTATATTAAATAATTAATAAATTCAGCCAAGTTTGCTCTGAAATAGATGAAGACAAGATTCATGCAGGCATGTGAGTCACCATACAAAGATTGACACTCAAAAAGATCATCACTGAAAATTTCATATTTGGGAGATCGACTGAGTGTTCTGCTAGATTGCTGGTAAGCGTTGCCAAGCGAATTTACCGTCATGGGTTAGAGGGTCATTCACAATCAAATGTGAATGACCGAAACACATAAAACATGAGGCAGCACCTAAAAGGTGCAACAACACCTCCTTCAGGCAGTTTTAGTCAGTGTATACTGGTACACAATGAATGGAAAATGCATATGTAAAAGCCTGAAAGATTTGGTTGATTGCAGAAGATGCTTTAGCAGTGGCTTATACAAGATTAAACTTTGATAGGCTTGTGGTTGACCACCCAACAATGATACATAGCAAATTCGAAATCTCTAGCTACAACGGTTAGGCTTTTATCGCATTCACATCAACATTTGGACATTTTGCGTGACGTTGCCATGGAAACCACAAAAATCATTGTAATGTACCCAAATTCAAAAGGCTTGTGGCTGACCACCCAACAATCCTGCATGCCAAATTATTTGAAGTCCCTAGCTCAAACGGTTTACCTTCTATCACGTTAACAGCGTCATATGGACATTTTGTGTGATGTTGCCATGGAAACCACAAAAATCATCACAATGTGCCCAAATTCTATAGGCTTGTGGTTGACCAGCCAACAATCCTGTGCACCAAATTTGAAGTCTCGATACAAAGGTTCGGCTTCTAGGCTTGTCACAAGAATTGTTGACGACCGGACGACCGACCGGGCATGCATGCCGATGACAGAACCCCCCCGTCTAATAGGCTGAGGGGTAAAAAACCTGTCAGTGCACATTGGCAAGGTACTAAGCATCTTTCATGCAAGTTTGAGAGTTGTCCATCAAATTGTAACCGAGATATGGACCGGACAAGAATTTGCAGTGGGATGAATGATAATGGGCAATGTGTGAAAACATAACAAGAGTTCAACTGAACCCAAAATATGCCAGTAAAAAAATTACAGTCAATAAACAACATTTTTATCTCCTGAATGTTAAAATCAAGGGGAGTAACTGAAGAAAACGTTGAATCAGCTCAAAAACAGTTGTGCACATCTACACATGGTACAGATCATATGTACCAAATTTCAAAAGAATCCATCGAAAAGTCCGAATCGAGTTGCATTTACAAGGACAGTAGGTGGGAAATAAAAGATTTCAGACCAAAATCAAGGGGAGTAACTCAAGAAACTGTCGAATCAACTCGAAAAAAGTGCACATCGGCATGGTACTAAGCATTTTCCATCTAAGTTTCGGAGTTGTTCATGAAATAGTAACTGAGATATAAACTGGACAGGAAGTTGTTGATGGCTGGCTGGATGACTATATCACTGGATGACCAGACATAGATGCCAATTACAAGACCCCACAACCCAATGGGCTGAGGTAAAAAAAAACCCTGACAGTGCACATCTGCAAGATACTAAGCATCCTCATGCCCGGCATTGATATGTACAAGTACCTTGTTCTGGAGTTCCAGATGTTGTTGTTGGTAAGGTTGAGGGTACGCTAGTTTCGCCATGGGTTAGTTTAGTCAATCCGGTTGGCACTGCTGTTGTTGGAAGGCTAGTCGTTTGATGTTTCTCCGTTGTTCGTCCCGATACGACACCTGAGGTAATCATCACTGGTGTTGTTGTTGTTGACGTTGCTGTGATTCCGATGTAGCAGCCCAGAATGTTAAATCTCAGAGCAATACCGCTCTTGCTCCATTCAGTCGGAACAATGCGGACATAGCGACTCACAACTTCTCGGCTGAACAGAATTTTATTGACAGTAACGCGGTCTACATTTGCCTCAAATGTTTGAGGGGTTCCGCCTGACGTGGCGCTGTAGGGTACATAATTGAACCCATCAGTACTGGTTGTGACGATGAACTTCGTGACCCACTTATCCTCTGTTGGACTTCCCTGAACTAATAATCCACTGATTTTCTCATTCCTTCCAAAATCAACCTGGATCCACTGCTCTCCATCAATTTGACTGAATGGAGAAAATGAATATATTAAAAATTTGATTCGAGCTTGATGTTGTCGCAACGTCTTGCCCTTATATTAATTTATTTGGATTTTCTTTTCTTCTTTTTTTTGGTATATTTTATGCAGCATGGTTCTGAAGAATAATAGTGTTATCCAAATATGGAGCAGTCATGTTATCCGAATACAGAGCAGTTGTGTTCTCCGACAAAGAGCAGTCGCGTGTTCTTCAATACAGAGCAATCATGTTGTCAGACTATAGAGCTGTCCTTTTCTCTGACTATGGAGCAGTCATGTTCTCTGAAGCAGTCGTGTTCTCCAATTAACCTGTGGATCAGTCAATCATGTTCTCCGAATACAATGCAGTCGTGTTCTCGACTACAGAGCAGTTGTGTTCTTTGACTATGAAGCAGTTGTGTTTTCCGACAAATCTATGAAGCAGTCATGTTCTCCAACTACAAAGTAGTCATGTTCTCGGACTATGGAGCCGTTCTTCGACTCACTATGGAGCAGTCGTGTTCTCCAACTACAGTGTGGTTGTGTTTTCTGACTATGGATTAATTGTGTTCTCCAACTATGGAGCAGTCATGTTCTCGGACTATGGAGAGATAGAGAGAGAGAATTACGGTTTAACAGAGCAGTCATGTTCTCAAACTACGGAGCCGTCGTGTACTCTGACTATGGCGCTGTCCTGTTCTTTGACTATGGAACAATTGTGTTCTCCGCTATGGTACCAATTTGCTGTATACATTTATGTAATGATTTCAATAAGGTCAATCCTCTAATATTAATTCAATCACAGGAAATGAAATTTCCCACAATAAAATCAGGGGGTGATCAAATTTATTAACACCGTTTTCAGGCACTAAAACGTTTAACAGAGCAGGAACGTTCTCGCTGAACGTTCCATAAATGCGAAATTCTTCAATTGTTGACCAATATTCATTTCATTAATAATGTATGAAATAAACACTGCAGAAGGTCAGAATTGTCAGAGGCTTGTGCGATCCTTCTCGTCTACTGCATTATGCAGCTCAAACAACAGCTGATGGAGTACTGATTCTCCCTTCATACACGGGAACGTACAGAGGAATCAGAACATTTCGCTGGGTGCATCAGAACGTTCAGGATGTAAACTGCCTGACGTAATTGCATAGGAGAACATTACAGGGCATTCAGAAATGGACATGAGAGTGTTCCATGAAACAGTCCGACTTTTGAGAAGCTCCCTTACTTGGTGAAATCACATGCAAGCATTCTACTCAAATACAAAATGTTAGAGTGACGTGACAGTAAAATAACATGTCTTATATACCTTGGCACCCAGGCTCCATGACTGTTAAACAGTCGACCAGAAGATGCAGTAGAGAGGCTATTCAGGAAGGACGAGGCTGTAATCTGAGAATCCCGCACAATCAGAGCATTTTCCACTCCCATTGGCTGTCTACACACTGTAAATGTATGGCATGGTACAAGTTATTCTATTGGCTGACATAAATCTATAGCATGGTATGGGTTATTTGATTGGATAAGGTAAATATACATCATGATACATATATATTGCAGTGATTGCAGTACATATAATTATCCAGTGATTTCACTCTACAGTGAAACCTGGATAAACTGACCAACCTCTGAATACTGACATTATCTTGGGTTGAAATACTTATATTCAAGGTAATTTGAACATTGATATACAAGAACACTGTGAGAACCAACATCATAATCTGATCTGAAGCAAGGTCGGTTTACACAGGTTTCACTGCACAACTAAATTTTAATGGATAAGAAAATGTTATTGCCGTGACAATATGAATGATACCAGTAGTTTCACTGGATGAGAGGATAATACAAAATGAAATATCAATAACTGAGAAACACAGTGCATCAAGGGATATCTTCCAGTTTTGGAATGCTTGTTTGGGCAATTCAAATTTTGAAATGAAAATGCTCGATTTTCATTGGCTTGCAGAGAAAACTGGTGAAAAAATCGAGCCAATTACAGAGTTTCTGTACATGTCCATTGGACACACAGTGTTAGTGGAGTTGATTTTTTAGGCTTTCCACCCAGAGATGCGAGGCACTGGATGACCATCGAATTTAAAACCATGAAAAAACTTACATGGTGGTTTCTGTGTCGGTCCGGTCGTTGGCGCAGGGGTTGAACTCTTTGTTGACATGGTAGTGTGGGTCTCTGGTGGTGTCACAGATTTGGTAGTAGGTAATTCTGATGTAGTGCTGCCTGGTACTGCCTTGGAAGCTGTAGAAGGCTGGGTTGTCTCCCCTGGTTGGGTTGTCTCCCCTGGTTGGGTTGTCTCCCTTGATTGGGTTGTTTCCCTTGATTGGGTTGTCTCCCCTGATTGGGTTGTGGGTCCTATTTCCTGTGTTGGCGCCACAGTTGGAGGTCCGTAGCAGTTCAGAACATCAAACCGCAAAGCTATACCACCACTCCATTCAACGGGATGCACCCTCAAATAACGTGTACGGATTTCTCGGGTGAATAAATTTGTTACTTCGGTAGTTCCGTCAAAGTTTCCATTGAATATTTTCGTCTTGCCATCCTCAGTATATGGTGTGTATGTTTTACCATCCAGACTTGTTAACACAGAGAATCTTGTGACCCACTGGGCTACATCGGGGCGACCCTGAGTAACTACACCAGTGATCATGTGTGGTGATGTGAAGTCCACCTCCACCCATTGGTTCTCATCATTTTTTCTGTTAAAAAAAAACAATTTCTCTTGAGTGAGATAAAGGTCAGAAAAAAATTGTGATGCAAGCAATTTAGTTTCTCCATTTTGTTCACCTATCGATTGATCCCTGTTTTACCGGAGACCAAATAATTATTAATTGATACAGTTAACAAACTATACCTGTGTCTGATTATAAAATGATTTGCTATTATTATTATTATATCTTTAGTTACTCTACAGCTCAGTGTAACTCGTTAACCAGGCAAGCTAAACACATGTATGACTACAACTGCGTGACTCCTGCTCCTCAATGTGTTTCGATCAAGTCGAACAATACAAGAACAATACAAGTCAACATTTTAAATAATCCACCATTTTCACTTCTAGGGATTGAAAATTATTGTATTGTTCACCATGAACAGGTTCAGTATGATACCGCCAGAGTTATGTCCCTTACTATTGTCTATCACCAACATGTAGACTCTCCTATTACAAGAGGTAAATAGAGGTGACAAACACTACTTCGATAAACCTGAAGCGATATTCCATATAGCATTTTCATATCCTGGTGTGGTATGGAAAAAAGAACTTGTGTGAGTAATGTCTTGATGTGACAGGTTTTGATCCAGATTGGTTTGTTTGGTGTATTACGCTAAAGACCGCTGTTGGCTGGTAAATGAAACATGTCAGCTGGTAGTTGGGAGCCGTCTATCAACTGGTACATGAAAAAAAAAAGTACATGTAACGTTTGTCTCAAATCTTTATATGCATACACCACATGTCTTGCCAATAGTCCAGGAGGCCCGACTCTCATTTTCAGTGAAATATAACAGGATAAAAGAAAGGCCCAAGCTTTGTTCGGATTCCTCACTCTCGCTCTTATTGACAGCTAAAATGTGGGAAGTTTGTACTCCAGATTATATGGCTTCATTCCACATTAATCCTTGGACAATGCTATTGCCCGGGAGTTGGAGATTGCCGGAGCTTCAGGTTGTTCTCATGATCTCTCGTCTATGTTTATAACATGCAGCGAGTTTTTTCCACTATTGATAACTGGTGTAAATATGATAATATGGATAAAATGTTCCTAGTATTCTAAGCATGGCCCAATAAGCTTACATCTACGATAATTTTGGGAACTGCAGGTTACCAGTTATCATCGATTAAAACCATATTCTGGGTTAAATACATAGGAAAGAGGCAGGAGTGAATAAGTGAGTAGTAGGGTTTAACGTCGTTTTCAACCTTGTTTCAATCATATCACGATGGTGCCTACATGTGCCAGAACACGCGAGTGCTCACAGTTCCTATTACACTGGACACTGATCAGCCCAGCCAGTACAGCAGTGAAGCGCCATGATTAATGAACCGCAGCTCATGCGGCCATTCAGGTGTCAGTGCATCGCCTGTTGACATCGACGTCACACAGCATTGTCCATGGATTAAGTTGAACTATATTGCAATTTGCCCATTGAGAGACTCCAGACATGCCAGAATATGACCATTCTGTCATTGTCAGAGTCTGTAACCCCCTAAACTGTCAATGTAACACCCTCTGACCGCATTGTGCAGAAAAACGCTGTGTGCAAGCGCGTTCGATCTGTATAAATTTTGATCGACACAGGGAGCATGTATCTGCATACATAGAGGTGGGAAATGCATCCAGTATTCCTCATAAAATCATTGTTAATTTGCTTAGCTGTGACATAATGAGACCACTCCACTCTGTTTACGAGCAGACAATGCTGATTGGCTGAGAGCTATGAGTACAAAAGCTGTACGCCACAATTTCAACCTCAGTGCAATCAGAGGGTATATCAGACTGTAGGAGGTATACAATATGATGCCGTGAGAATGGAATAGGACCAGCCTTAAGACATTGTTCATAGAATTCCTCGAATATTTGTTACAGATTTTACCCAATTTCAATGTAACGGTACAGAAGGTTATTTCCATCACGTAAGAAAAATACCATACGTGACTACATGTAGGGAACCATTAAGCCAACATGAAAAGTGCCAAGTCTATTGCGCGACTGGGTTAGTGAATTAGGAGTTAATGACCGCTTTAGTGAATATTACGCTACGCCGCTCGTTTTTTTGATTGACGGTCTAAAACTAAACTTCGAAAAATTATTACACGATAATATTCACTAAGAAGGTCATTAACTCCATTCTAACATGCACTATGATAAATATTTCCTCATTTCATAAGTGGAATGGCAAATTTTCTGCAAACTTGTCCCGTTATGATGCGAGAATTTCGTGACTGGTTTGCAGGCCATGCTCGCGCGTGCTGTCCGTTCACGAGCAGCAGCTGTATGAACTCCACCCACTGCGCAGTGAATGAACCAATCATCGCTCAGCTTTGTGGCACTGCGTCACAAGAATGACACGTCACCAGTTCAGCACGTGAATGTAACAGATCACAACAAACAAATAAATATTATAGTGTGATAATCTCCGTATATTTTGAGGTCTGGACCAATCAGCGCACGGCTATAACGTGGAGCATGTTAGAATAGGGTTTAATGTCACACTCAAGGTGATAGTCAGTTTGGATGCATGGTGGAGGAAGCTGGAGTACCCGGAGAGCACCATGGCTTCAGCAAGTAACTGACAAACTTTCACACATGCACCAGCTGGGCTCGAACCCGTGCCGGTTCAGTAGTGTGAGGCTAGCAATCACCTGCGAAACGCCTTAGATCATTTGGCCACTGAGCGGTACAGAAGGGAGAGCTTACACACATGCAGGGAACTCCGAACGTCTCTATCCATGGGTCTTCCGACAAAGCTGTGCCATGGAAGAATACGAGTTTGGTAAAGCTATATATAAGACCAGTCGTAATTCTTAATAGTGCTGAATCACATTCATGACCTCATGACCTCTCCAAATATACCCATATTTGAGTGAATTAGAAGCTAGGCAATGTGTCACGTATTTCATCCCCTTTGAACTCAGTTGTATCTATCCGTGATCGTTTGAATGTCATTCTCTTGAGCACATCAAAGAGATCGTTCTACAGCATATTGTCATCTTAAAATCGGCTTGTCTTTTTAGCATGACGAAGAATGCTCTAATGCCATCTGTTCATTGGCTGTTATTTTCATCAGACTGTTAGAGTAATAACTGTACTGCCCTAATCTGCGTGCAGGGCTGGTACGGAGTATACATACCTGCTTTATGGAGGAACTTCACCCTAAACGTTCCGTGGATTTGCATCAAAAGAAAATGCATATTTGACCGGCAGTTGACATGGTCAACCGCTCTGTTAGTATTTTCACTAGAAAGAATGCAATTTTACATTTTCCATATTTCAATAAAGATAACGCTTTTTGGCGCATTTGTCTGAGACACGTGTATCAAGCTAATCGATTTCACGGATATTACTGAACACGATTATTACCCCCCTTTCGCTGAGCTTAATTACGGTTTATTGTCTAACACTTTCTCTTGATTCTACAACCATACCTTGGCACCCAGGCTCCCGCTAGGTCTCCTTCGGGCATCGTCCCTAATCGGGCTCGGTCCGCTTCAAACCGGTAATCGAATGTTGTCGAGGCTCGGAACTGATTACTCGTGAAAATATATTTGTTGGACAAGCCCATTGGAATGCTGCAAACTATAGAAGGCATGAATGGGTTAATACTTTGACAGAAAACTGGTAAAATGGTGAAAATTTCAACAAGAGTAAAGCAAGAGAACCACTCCGAAGAATGACAAGCAATTCATTTTGAATCAATATTTCAGTTTATTGTTCAAACCATCATCAAGAGTAAAGTTAACAGAGAAGTGTAGTGCTTCTCTGTTAACTTTACTTCTGAAGATGATTTGAACAATACACCGAAATACTCAATCGAAAGGAATTCTCCGGACTGCTTACTTTGCTTTACTATGCAAAGCTAGTCAGTGGGAATTCTAATAAAATATCTTTAGTAGTACGGTAAACTTTCCAATAATACAATCAGCATATTGAGATTCAATCACCCCCAATAGATCGTTGGACAGTTTGGAAATTGGCCATGTTTCCTTCCCATCATGCAATGCGCACCACGAGTAACTTTAGCTCACCGTAATGTTGTAAGTATAGGCGACAGCAAAAAAATGCAACAATTAAGAAATTTCCCTTATGCCTTAGATTTTTGAACGTTTCAGAATAATTCTTTAGGTCTTTATCACTCTTTTATTCTTCTTGACTGGTTCGGATGGGTTGTATGAAAGGATCTACAGCCAAAAACTGTTCACTTTCAGTACTGAAGCCGCCGAGATGTCCTGTTGAAATCGTGAAGCATGGGCGACAACTCGTGTTGTACACGTCTTCGCACAGGCGTCCTTTGAAACTATCTAGGGATGTATTTTCTGGACAAACTTCAATCAGTCCTTAATAAATTTGACAGAAACCAGGCCTTTCATTTTGACGGGGCTGATTGTATCCTTTAACCCTAAATCAGCCCCGTAAAATGCAAGGTCTGAGAAACTGGCAGATATTTTTTCTCCTTTTTAAAATGGCACGTGGACAGGGAAGATCAGACATTGTACATATTTTGTGGACTTCGTGATAAGAAAATCTGGAAAATGAGTAAAATATGACCAATTCTATCTTCTAAGGGGTTTTCCAAGCAAAAACGGTTTCTGAGCATTGCTCGGGTTTCATAAATATTCAATCATAATTATTGTGTGCTTATAAGTAATTCTAATTGAGAAAAATCAAGAATTCCAAAATATATTTCCAGCTCAACAAACAACACCTAGGCCAAAATTAAAATACTGTTTGTTTGGGGTAACTCTACCTACCCACCAAAATGGCCCCCATCATCCGAACGCATGGCACGATCATACGTAGAAACTTCTAAAAAAATGGGTGCTATCTGAGTGTAATAGGGCGTTTCCCAAATGGTCACATCCGACTGGTCCCGTTACATCTGACATCGGTGCAATCACATTCATACAACGAAGACACACCTCCAGAAAGCGATCGATTGAAATGATCCCATGGTGGGCCTCGAAGTGCCCCCATCACAAAATAAAAAGCATATTTTCCTGTGGTCTGCCGCCGATTTTATTTTGTTTTCAAATATGTTAGGCCGTTTGTACTATGATTTTTCTTAAGATAAACAAAGAAGCATGCTCCACTAGAGTGAGAAATAAAATAGCTAATTCGCACAACTTCGTTTTGGTCTCGCGTAGACTCCCCCAGTCTTGCGCCTCGTGAAACTGACACGTCTGCACGTCTGAGAAATATTTGAATACAGATAATTTCATTGGCTCGTTTAAATGGGGCCGACATTTGACCTCATGCTTTGGGAACAACTTTCGAACTGGATTATCTCCCTCTAGATAGATGGCGCCGTGTGAAATACATGCCGAATCACAGCGAAAATCTAAGGGTAGTGTTAAGTGAAACGTGAAATGCCCTTAGCAAGCTAAGATGAATGGCCCCTACCTAAAGCTTTTTTAAAAAATTTATTTGGGGGGGAGGGGGGCTACAATTATATTTTTTTATTCATCTAGGGTGTTTCTGAAACTGAATATTGAAATTATATATATATTCCAGGAAACTACATGTTTTTAAAGCAGGATCCATACGAATAGTAATATTTTCTCCATTTGGCATGTCTCTCTCTCTCTCGCTAATCTCGTGAAACAGTGGTCACCAGGTACGGAATCACAAAAAAAATCAAATGAAAAATATATATTTAAAAAAATCAATCAATCAAAATCAACCTACCAACACATGGTTTGTAGAAGGTTAAGTTATCACAAACAAACAACTTTTTAATTTTGGACTCACTGCATTCTTCTAACGAATGCTAATGACTTTGGATTTATCTGGAGTAATATGTTCACCTACCACTACCAGAGGTCGAAAGAGGTGGTGGTGTCGATGCGAAAGGGGTGGGTGTCAAATGGGGCATGGTGGACTTCAAAGTTGTGGACAGACCAACTGCGGGTGTAGCCTCATGAGTATTGGGTGATACTGTGTGAGATGATGTTTTTCCTGTAGTCACTGTTGTGGGCCCGGGTGTCGGTACTTTAGGTGATCCCGGTGATGGTGTCCCTTGTGATGTGGAAGTTTTTGAAGTTGTGGATGAACCAATTGCGGGGGTAGCCTCATGAGTATTTGGTGATACTGTGTCAGATGGTGTTTTTCCTGTAATCACCGTTGTGGGCCCAGGTGTTGGTACTTTAGGAGATCCCGGTGACGGTGTCCCTTGTGACGTGGAAGTCTTTGAAGTTGTGGATGAACCAATTGCAGGTGTAGCCTCATGAGTATTTGGTGATACTGTGTCAGATGGTGTTTTTCCTGTAATCACCGTTGTGGGCCCAGGAGTTGGTACTTTAGGAGATCCCGGTGACGGTGTCCCTTGTGACGTGGAAGTCTTTAAAGTTGTGGATGAACCAATTGCAGGTGTAGCCTCATGAATTGTTGGTGATACTGTGTGAGATGATGTTTTTCCTGTAGTCCCTGTTGTGGGCCCAGGTGTTGGTACTTTAGGAGATCCTGGTGACGGTGTCCCTTGTGACGTGGAAGTCTTTGAAGTTGTGGATGAACCAATTGCAGGTGTAGCCTCATGAGTATTTGGTGATACTGTGTGAGATGGTGTTTTTCCTGTAATCACCGTTGTGGGCCCGGGTGTTGGTACTTTAGGTGATCCCGGTGACGGTGTCCCTTGTGATGTAGTGGACTTTGAAGTTGTGGGTAGACCAACTGATGTTGTTACCATTGAGAAGACTGGAGTATTTGGCGTGGCTACAAATGAAAAAAAAAATCTGAGATCAGAATAATTTGTCAATTTAAATTAGCAAGTGAAGTGTTCACCATGATCAGACAAGACATAAATGAAATTCATGGTTTGAGTATACATGTAACAAAATTCACTTTCAGTTGCATACCAATTTTATATGGTTGGTGTTCTGAATGTCATCTGCCAACATCGTTACAAAACTGCAAGAGAAGATAACTTAAAGGTGAAATGCAAAGGCTTTCATATTTCCCTATTTATATTCTTCGCGGGCTAGTTAATGATGGAAATATCAGCCCAAATACTCTGTTTGGTTTTATTTGAAGTATTTTGTCTCCTGGTAGCTTTTTGAAAATGCTTCAAAATTGGCATTCAAGCTCGGCCGATTTCTTCAGAAATCACGCCGCTTATCTGCCCTTGTTTGACGCGCTTGTGACGCCACATCAGACCATCTGGTCAAGGCGTCAATACTTGTAACGCTCAGTCTCCGGGCGGTCTGGTCTGACGTGACGTCACAATCAAGGAAAGATAAGCGTATGACGTTTTGCAAATCTGAATTCCTTTGTAGGGGTACCAACATTAAAAAGATTCTGGCAAACAAGATAATTCAAATTAAACCAAGTAAAGTAGATAGACTGGTGTTTCTATCATTATTCAACCTATATAAAATGTGAAAAAGAGAATCTAAAAACCTTTGCATTTCACCTTTAAACATATAATTGCATGTGGTAAATCTGCCAATAATTCAATCACAGGAAGTGAAATTTTCTACTATGAAATCATGAGGTGATCAAATTTATCAGAGCATGAAGTTGATAAAAAATATTTAAAAAATGGTTCAAAATCATGCAGATGATCTATTATTAATGGTTCAAAATCATGCAGATGATCCATTATTTCTTCAGTATTTCAATTATTTTAAAGGGCGATCAAATTTATTAGAACAGCCAATTGAACTGTGTCCCCAAATTTGGGGGTTATTCAATTTTGACAGGGGGATTGAATTATTAGAGGGATTACCATAGAAAGAGAAAATAGTCCAAAATCATTATTTTTTCATGATTTTAAATGATTTCAGATGGTGATCGAATTTATTAGAATGGCTGATTGAATTTTATCGGCAAAATTGGGGGGTGACCTAATTGTAATAGGGTGATATCACAGGATTTACCATACTTGTCTCAGAGCAATACGACTTGACCCTAACAGGCCGGGGCCCGACCGAACTTTCTGCACTATCTCTGGAATGACAAAAAATTGAGAGCTGACACTCCGTGACTTAGTAGTTTATCATATTTTGGGTCATTTTGAGCCTATTTGCATAACTCCCTGAGCAGAGGATCATGGGTAAATTTAAGATGGCGGCCACATGGGGTACCAGAAAAGTGACGTTTTCGTCGTTTCCTTCAAAATTTCTGCTTTTCTGTGATGAAAAATTTGCAAAAACTATTTTATTTCACATCTCACTATATTTACTAATTTATCATGCAGTTTTGTGGAGAAATTGCATAAATAGAATTTTTTTAAAGTTTGACCGAAAAATTGACCAAAAAATGTCGTTTTCGAAAATGATGTCACTGTGAGGTCACCAGGGTGGCCATTTTGGATTTTTGTAACATTTTCTGGTGGAGTTTGACCCAAGGGTATAACGTCAAAATATACGAAATATAGAAGGTTTGGAGTAAAATATAGGGAAAAAAAAGGAATGACTCCAAAATATAGGGAAATACAGGAAAAATAGGAGGCACTTGCAGGCCTGCAAATAGACAGACAGATGGAAATAGTCAGCACACATCTTTCAGCTCTTTGGCGGGCATATGGAAAAAAGAACAGTCAGGAGAAGTATATGTTGAGCTTACCTTCTTCACATTGGCAGTAGAATCGCACGGTGTAATCGGTACATTTTCCAGAGCTTTGGTCTGCATTATGACAGATCAAACCAGAATCTTTTTCACAGCTGACTTTCTGTCCAGAATTTACAGACTCCGTATCAGTGCCAGCTATTAAACATTCAATGGCCGCAATTTTGTTGTCTCCACAGAATTGATGATGGGTTCGCAGTTTGGTTATGGTTTCAAAGTCACCGCCATTTTGGTCAGTCGGATGATCAACGTTGAACAATTTTGTCCAGCCATGTTCGCACGTTACCATGGTCACTCCAGTCACGCGAGGAGATGAGGAGGTGGTAGCCATGCTGCTCGATGGTGTTGGAGTCTGAGTTATCCCCCCTGTTGTTGGGAGAGTTGTTGGGAGAGTTGTCGTCTCCGGCATGGACTCACCTTGATAATAGAAATTTAAAATCTTGCAAACTAATGATAAAAATTTGATCAACTAATAATGAAATTTCATGCAGAGTATTCAAATAAACTGATTCAGGTTTAATTTAATAATGTGAGACCATGAAAGTCGACAACGAAAGTTAGAATTCATGCAAATTAATTATTATTAACTGTGATTTAAAATTTTTAAAATAAAGCAAATCAATAATCAAAGTTTGAAGTTACACAAACTGGTAATTGACAGTTGCACAAACTGGTAATGGAAAGTTGCACAAACTGGTAACTGGTAATGGAAAGTTGCACAAACTGGTAATGGAAATTTTAAGTTATGCTAAGTTAATCTAAGTTGAATTTTCCCCTATTGAATGGTATCAGAACATGTGTATGAGGTGTTACATGTAGTCTCTACCTTAAATACAAAGGACCTGGTACGGTTTAATGGGATTTCGGCCCCCATGAGGTGCGGTTTGGAGTGCCAAAATGAAATATCATGTATGAAAGGAATTTTTCAGTTATTATTAATTGTATTATCTTGTCTTGTGCTCCGAGTATTTTCTAGGCCCTCTGTGTTATATATCTTTTTTTTAATAACAGCATCGTGAAGTAATGGATCTGTGTGAAATCTACTATTTTGAGGTGAAAACAGCACATTTTCTCTCCATAAAAATATGAAGACAGTCAAGAACCAAGATAAAGTTAACTGTGAAATATTGAAAAGTCAGTAGTTTGTTGTTACCCAAAAACGGTTCATATGTTTACAGAGAGAAAAAGCTGCGGTTTTCACCTCGAAACTGACTATTTTGCACAAATCCACTACTGCAAGATGCTGTTATTCTTAAACCCTAAAACCAAGAGCCTAGAAAATACTCAAAGCATAGGACAAGATAAAATACTTTACGCTAACAGAAAAATTTCTTTCGTTTGTGATATTTCATTTTGGCTCTCCAAAACGCACCTCATAGGGGCCAGAATCTCACTAAACTGCGCCAGGTCCTTTCAAGTTGGTAATGAACTCACATTCACAATAAAATCGCACTTTATAGTCCAGGCACGTTTGCTTGTCATCATTGGTGCAGGACAGCCCATTGTGGTCACATGACACCATCTGGCCAGTAAAACGAGATAATTTATTTGATGAAACTGCTCTGCATTCCACGTCTTGCACCTGCATACATGACTCGGGATAACCTGGAATCATTTCGATTCGCTCAAAGTCACCTTTACCAGATGATAATTTGTCATGATTCAGCCAACCAGTCCATCCCTCTTTGCATTTACCCGTTCGAGTCGTTGGCACTGCTGAAGTACTGCTCATGACATTGCCACTGGTCACAGGCTTTGTTGAGCTGGCAACAGATTTTGTCGTGGTAACACCAGATTTTATCGTTGTGGTACCAGGTCCTGCTGTTGAGGTCTCTGTATGAACTTTTATAAATTTTGTTGTAGCAGGACTAGATCTTGTGGAGGTGCTCCCTGTGGTGATTTCACCAGTCGTCGGGCCAGCAGATTTTGTTGTAATACCAGTAACACTAGATTTTGTTGTTGTGGCACCAGATTCTGTTGTTTGAGGCCCAGTATGAACTTTTACAAATTTAGTTGTAGCAGGACTCGACTTTGTGGAGGTGCCCCCTGTGGTGATTTCACCAGTCGTCGGGCCAGCAGATTTTGTTGTAATACCAGTAACACTAGATTTTGTTGTTGTGGCACCAGATTCTGTTGTTTGAGGCCCAGTATGAACATTTACAAATTTAGTTGTAGCAGGA